>VDFB02071404.1:0-16898 GCA_007258455.2 Sequoia sempervirens | reverse complement strand
TTACTATGATACTATGTTGTTTCTTATTAGATATGACTTGGATATTATGTTGTTTTTTATTTCGTGGATGAGACATTGACATCTTGATTATTTGGTTGTGTTCGTGTGATGATATTGAGATAGACACATATGTGATATGGTTTATTAGCTTATGAGTTTTCATGTGGCTATCATATTGAGATGATTGCTTATTATTTATCTTGTTCGTTAGTGTCGGTGAATAAGACAGTGTAGCATTACTCATTCGTGAGTACCTTGCTACACTGTAATTCTTCTTCACGGTGTGTTTTCTGATATAAGTATATATGTTTTAACATTGATGTTTCCTGCAGATACAGGTATCGGGTACGGCTCCACCTGCTTGACAAGTCTGAGCGTACCCTAATTCAATAAAATTATGTTGTTCTGGATGTATTGACATGTCATTTTTGAACCATCGTTCTTTATCGAGCGAGTATCTATTTGTTACCACTCCTTGTTGTCCAGTTTGTTCTTTTGTGTCGTGTTTGTTTGTATTATTTTATGTTTGAGAATTTAATATTTATGTTCAATGAATATCTGTTAATGAATTTATAAATGTTTATGGTTATGTTTGTGATTTAATTTATTAATTTAAATTAAATAAGTTATTGATTTTTAAAAGTGAAAGTTATTTTCTTTGCAAATGTAATTAATTAAATATATATAGTTGATTTATTTGTGCAAACTAGAATTATGAGGAAATAGATATTTTAAAGAAAAGATATTTTCAACATGTTATGAATCTTTGATTGGCAGTTGAAAATCTGATTTAATATTTTAAAGAATAAGTTGAACTGATTGATCTATTTAGAATGCATAATGAATAATCAGTTAAGTTTTATAATTGAGAGTTAATTGAATGCATAAAAGATCTTTTAGGGGGTTGCAATTTTTCATTCACGGGAAGAATCTGGAAAAATTTTCATGGTAGTAGTTTTAAAAATTATTTTGCACAGTGGACACTTTGAAAAATTGATATTTGAGAATTTGGATTGCACCATAATTTAGAAGTTGGATTGATTTGAATTTCTTCGTCAAAGCGTGGTGAATTTAAAGTGGATTTAGCAGAAGTTTCAGGAATTATTTCTAGCCAACCATCAAGCTTTTAACGGGTTTTCTCCTTTTAAAGTTTTGCAAAAAAAAATTCTTTCAATAAACTTTGTGGAAAAGTAATGGTTTATCAAACCTACATATAAAATAGAGAAATCGTCAGATTAAGCAATCAAATTTTGTTGAAAATACAATTAAATTATGATGCTAAGAATTAAAGGAAATAGAATTTAGTATATATTCTTAGAACTGAAAACGGTATTTGATCTCTTCTGAATATCCATTGATTTATTGAAATTTCCAATTCAGAATGAAGAACGAAATCTAGGTAATATTTAAAAAGTTTGATGTCTTGAAAATTATACAACACAAATTTGGGGATTGAAGCTCTGAGTTTATAATGGTCGCCCCTTTTATCTCTATCTTTTCTTCAAATTGAAATTTTGGTTCTTCTGGGAGTGGCGATGCCTTTTATGTAATTGGAATCTTAAATTCATGATTCCCTTAAGCGGTAAAAGCTCACCTCTTGTTATTTTACTAAGCTGAACATAGCCGTATCTTTCCTCATCATGGGATGGGTTTATATATTTAAAAATTCTATCTGTTTATATGATTTAAATCTGTGCAACAACAAAATTCATCCTATGTTTGATACAAACCCCCATTCTCAAATACGCTGATTTATATATCAATTATACCCACCCGTTGCCTGAGATTCTTTCATTGGCTATAACCTTGGATGATATTCATCTTCCTGTAGACGAGTACTAAACTTGGAGATTGTAAAGTTTTGAAAACATAGGTGTTAAGTCATATTAATTGGTTTACTATTCCAAGTTTACTGTGTTATTTTGGTAGAAGCTATTCGCTCTATGCATATGAGTGTTCTTGTCTATTGAAATGGACGAATTCTGTATAATCTCCCTGAGTCATATCTATTTACCATATTAATTCTTCCCAGGAAATTGCGCGCACGCTGTGGTTGGTATTTGGAAAGTTTATTTGGTATAATATACCCGTACTGTTGAAACGGTTTTTCTTCATTTGTCTTTTATCTTATAGAATGAAAAAAAAAAAAACTCCATTGAGGTGCCTGTACTCTGTTAATCTTTTCACATGCATCCAGTTTTATTTGTCTGCATCTGTTTATGCTGGACGACCTTTATGTCCTCTTCCTTCATTTAATAAGCTGATGTTTATAGCTCATTGTCCTTAGGATTTATTTTATCCTTTGCACCAGTGTGTCAGTTTGGTAATGGCGAATTAGAATATAGCCATGCGGAACTATACTTACTTGGATATCCCCGTTTATCTTTCCTGTGAGGGATGAATATCTGACATTTAGCACAAATTGTAATTAAATCCTTTGTATGGCGTGGGAATTGAATAATTAAAGCACAGTAGTTAGAAGACTTTTAGTTTTTCTCAATAAATACTTATGATTAATTTAAGTTGATTTAAGTGTATGCTGCATGGCTTCCTGTCTAATTCTTAAAGTTGTGTCTGAAAACTACTACTTTTATCCTTCGGGCAATTTCCTTTGCATGTATTATCGGTGGCAGTTTCCTTGATTGGGAAATCATATTTATATATCTATCAGATGTTAAATATTTACAAAGCGCAAGTGTTAGTTAAAAGTGAGTCTATGAATAAGAAAAGAAGAAATAGATAAGACTTTAAGTTTATAATTTGAATGTAATTTCTTTCTAGTAAAAATTGTATAATACAAAAGATTCACTGTGCGCCAATAATTATATATTTATAATAATAGTGAGTTGTATTACTTTTAAAGTGATTGAATTTTTTTAAATATAAAGGATTTATATTATTCTTATTCTACAATGTTAATAAATGCGTTTTCTTTGAAATTATTAGAAATATATTAATATCTATAGTTTGTTTATTATGAATTTTCTTTATTTATAGAGATTGGTTAATTGTAATTGTTGGGTATGTATACATATAATGTTGATGATGTTTATTTTTATTTCATCAAAGTTAAAGAAGTGAGATTCGTATTGTAAATTTAATACGCTTTAATTTATGTTGCTCAAATTGCACGTTTATTTCTTTATTTGGGGTATAGCTTTGCACATTTTGTGTGGTTGTCTTAATAAACATCTTAGAGATTATGGTCCGCCTATAGTGGAAGATAAACCCTCGCGGGCTTTGAACTCTACGCTTTGGTAGCAATTTCTAGCCTTTGATGTTGAGTCATGCCATAGAAAGAGTGGCTTCATGTAGGCCGAAACTTCTAGAGATTGTCCGGGTAACCTATCGAGGGTATGTAAATCTAAATGAAACCTAAATCCAATGTATTAGGGTTGTAGAACTAAACATTAAATCAGATAAAAGTTTGCCTCACCTACTTTCTTGATGCTCGCTTAGATTGAGAAAAGGCTAAGAAGGCCTGGAATGGCTAGTCATCCATCTTGTCTTCTTGAAAGATGAAATGACTCCACATTAGTCCGCATAGGGGTCGAGAATTGGTAGAGTTTGCCAGGGTAACTCTTGGAGAGGGCCGGTAGTCTAGGAAGATTCACCAAGGTAACCTATCCTGACGGTGTGATGACACTCTTTGTCTATTCCATGATTGTGATCTTTGTGTTGAGTTGTTTTTAGTTGTGTTTTTGTCACTGGGAGTTTATTTGATATGATTTGATATCGTTATGTCGTGATGTGAATGTATACCATGTAAATGCAATGTTCTATCTTCTTGTTTGTGGACCTGTCAATTATCTCCTAGCACAGAGGGAGTGGACCTTCGAGTTCCACGTGGTTGGGAGGAAACTGTGCTATACCTTCCTTGGATTTTCATGCAGTTGATGCTATACTCACAACTAGTTCTAGTTACTTCATTGTTCGTGACAGTGGATGTGGAATGTGATTGTGGATATGGAAGTTTGATATGATGTAACCATTATCCTCTTTGTATATTTACCTCTTGTATAAGAGCATTCCCATTGTAACATCATTTTGATGTTTTGAGATTCAATGAAGTCTCATGTGTTGTAATCTAGACATATGGATATTCGATTGTATTAAGTTTTATAAACTAGATCATTCATGGCATTAAATTTGTACTTATGTTTATGATAACGTGTTGAGTTTATTTATTAGGTTTAAGTAACACCGTCTTGGAAACCTTATGGCAGTTGTGTAATTAAATATCTTAAAAAATAAAATTGTTCGTTAATTTGTTCTTTACACTTTGTTTTTATAAAACCAAGGCTTAGGCTATACATGTCAAGCTCCAAGATGTTACATGAACGTAACTAGGAAGATCTAGTCAGAAAAGTATAACCAATCAAGTCATTTATCGACTTAGTAAGAAAGGACTTGAATAAGAGGTAGTTGCCTAGACCCAAAATGTTGTGAGAATGTAACATGGTTATTCGAGTTAGATGTGTTAAACCTATTTATTTGAATAATCAACACTAGTGAAGTCATCTCTATTGAAAGAGAATCTATTTGAGATAGTTAAACTTCGGTTCAAACCAATAGTTGAGTTAACCATAGGTCAACAATATTTCCAAGTCGAGTTAGAGGTGGGTGAACTTACAACACTGCTTCCTTAGAAAGTGGATGATTATATATAAAAAAATTAGCCAAATTAAGTGTAAAAGTCTCTGCTTGCACTTGTTGGCTCACTATGCTCTAGGTTTACATAACTTTTCAATAGTGTCATGCGTAGTTAGAAGGTATCCATAGTTGCATGACTATACTTTTTATGTAGGATACAACACTTGATACTCAGATGGAAACACTAGAGGTTCCTATACTATGCTCCCCGTCCAAGGGTAGGGCCACTTCTAGTTAGGAAGGTGTGTGGGGAACCGTCGGTTTGTGGTTAGAGGTAAAGCGCTTGGGTGATGCTCTCCCTCTTATAGATGACACACTGAGGCTTGTGAAATAGAAGAGTAATCCAAATAAGGATACCTTAACCTTGTTCTCTTGTATATTATGTAAATGTTTATATGATCATGAATTCTATTTATAAACTATATTTGAAAAGATGAGTTTCATTTACATGAATTTTAAGTTATGTTATTTTGATTATGCAATGTTATATGAAATTCTTATGCAACATGCAAATTATATTATTGAAAAAGAAAAAAATAACTTTCTTTATTTTCTCAAGATATTGAATTGCTCACTACCTATTAAAACATAGGAAACCAGTAGAGTAAGGAGAGTTGCATGTGCAGATCATCATGAAAAAAATAGGCCCTTAAGTGGCAAAAATTTTAGAAAATCAAAGTTAGGAAACTCTGACGAAAAAATTTTGAATAAGTTATCTATATTATTTCAAAAAATATGTAAGAATAGAATATGTAGAAAATTGAATGTAGTTTCTAAAATACTAGGCTTTTAAAAAAAAAAAAATCTATTTGGTGAAAATTTAAAATTTCAATGGAGTAGTATTTAAATTTCAAGAAAAAAATAAGAAGTAGGTGGCCCTGGCTCCACTCAATCTCTAACCCAAATAAAATGATAATATTTTTTATAATATTTTAGTCAAGTAGAGGACTCATGTCCGGATGTGATGTATATTTTTGTAATTTTTTCCAAGTAAATAATTAATTATGAATTTTTTATTACAAATTTTAAAAAATATAAAAAATTCATATGTCTCAATTACCTCAACTCCGGCTATCAAACTTCATGAAATTCAGCTTTCTTTTAAATCCCTCGTGAGTATGGTACAGAATATGAGGCATGTTTTGATTAAAAAAAATGTGACATTGTTTGAAAGCTATAGATTTTTTTCAATCATCCTATCAATCAACACTTTAGTCATAATTCAAATAGAAAATGAATAATAATTATTTATTAAATTCAAAGTAAATCATAATTTATATTGGTAGAAAGCTGAGTATATCCTTTAAAACCCTTTTCATTTCATCAATTTTGGTAAAAAAGTCAGCTTCTACCACATACCCTACAAATACCTATCATATTGCCACTTTTGGCCCATCATGATCCCCAAGATATACCCAGGTTAAGTATATGGTATTAGAGCTAGCAGGTTCGACACATGGACCTATGAGCTCATTACGTAAGGTTTTCCTCAAATATTATCAATAGCTAATGTTTGAAATGTTCTTATGCTGAAACGGCGAGAAAAAGAAGAATAAAGAAAACAATAAGGA
Organism: Sequoia sempervirens; assembly: GCA_007258455.2. Lineage (NCBI taxonomy): Eukaryota > Viridiplantae > Streptophyta > Pinopsida > Cupressales > Cupressaceae > Sequoia > Sequoia sempervirens. The sequence goes on along the minus strand of VDFB02071404.1, from coordinate 10,674 downwards.
AGTCAATTTCCCAAAACTTGTCTAAATTTAGGACTAAGAAAGAGTCGCCCCTATAGGTTAAACTCCTTAACCATATTAGCTACACATGAGGTGCTTGGCTGGATAACTCTGTGACATTGGTTGACGCACTCAAGCATATTAGGCTAGAGAAGAAGTAGCAAGATATATCAATAATGAAGGCCATTGTTCCTATCTCTGTAGTCAAAATAGTCAAACCATCAACTCATAGGGAGATGCCCTTTGGTTGCGGTAGGAATGCACCTGTGATTTGTAAGAAGGTTATGGATGATTACTTGTGAGTACGTCCACCCTCCAAATTTGTTTTAGTTGACTTTGAGGGTGAGGAAGAACCCAAGGAGATCCCTTTTTCTAAAAGAAACCTACGGTCGCAAAGAGTCAAAGATTATATATTAAATAATGATACTATATAATCCACGAATAATATAATTAAATTTCCATTTTATTATTTTGAATGAATGAATATGATTGATGTCTATTGATACAAATGCTAAATTTTAGGAACTAATTGTAATAATAAATTGAAAACTTTAGGTGAAGTAGAAAATTCAGTATGATACAAACCAAAACAAATGTTGGAGGTAGCCAGGTAGGACAACCTTCTGACAACCCCGATTCAAAACTAGATTAAATCCTAAGTAATAATAAATGAAACAAGAGTAAAAATTGGTACCTTAAAGTAAAATGTCAGAGGTCAAAGTAGGCTAGTAAAGGAAGCATCTCCCAAAAGTAAAGATGGAAACATACGTGAACAAACCAACCAGAGTGGGCATGGACAAATCTAAGTCAGAGCTTGTTAATGAGAAAAGAAATTGATTAGCCCTTGAAGTATCTAAGGTTATGAAGAAGATTAAGCTACCATGAATTATGGATAAAATTTCTTAGAAAAGTTGGTTGCAAGGAAAAACTATGGTTAGTAAAGTATGCTAACCAGACAAGATGTCTAGTAGAGTAGTGTTTGGTCAAAGCTAAGATTGAACTTCCAATTTTCTCAATGAGAGTAAATCTGTAAGTAGCCCCTTTAGGATCTTTTGATGTCAATCTCAGGATAAATTAGTTATGGAGGCATAGGCCTAAGGGAGACTGTTTTGCAAAAATAGTAGAATGACTAGATGACCTTGGGAACAAAGTGTAATTGTAATGTACACATAGGGAGGAGAAGTTTAGGCAAATGAAAATCATCTAGTTGTAGAAGGCCAAGAAAAAAGGATGCCAACTCCATACAGTTAAAAATGGAGAAAATAGATTATTACAAAGAGTTCATCTTTTAAGATGATTTAATGTATTATGAGTCTCGAAAACACCGAGGGGAAAAAGAGGAGCATGTGGATAAATAAAAGATCAGGTACATATAAGTACCCTATTCAATGAGGTTTTGATGATGTATTTCCATACAAATTGTCTGATTACTTCCCAAGAAAACTTTTAACTCTTCCATAGACGTAGTTCCCAGATTGAAACCTTATATCCAAAGTTTCTTATCAAATGACCACAACATAGTTGTTGGAGTTGAAGGCTTAGTTGTAGGATCTATTAGAAAAATATTTGGATAGACAAAAAAATGTCAGAAGCATTTGACCAAATAAAAGTTAAGTAACTACAACATGAATTCTAAAGTTCTTGATCTAGAAGGCCAAGTTATGGTTATCATTGATGCCTTGGGAAAAGGATTAGGTAGGATGATGTGCAAGAAGGGCAAGTTATCACCTATGATTTTAGGAAATTGAAGATATAAGAATAAAACTATGCTCCCCATGATCTTGAGCTAGTAACAATTGTTCATGCTTTGCAAACCATGGAGGCATTATTACTTGGGAAGATTTTGGAGTTAAAGACAAACCAACATGGTCTCAAGTATTGTTTACCCAACCAAATCTAAATGCTCGACAAGGGAGATGGATTAAGCTAATATTTGACTATGATTTTGAAATCAATTATATAAAGGGAAAGGAAATTTGAGTTGCAAATGCCCTAAGTTGAAGGAGACATATCTCCTCGATAATATCTATTCATTTTGATTTCAAGAACCAAGTATTTTAAAATTCCACATGAGATGAATAATATGAGCAAGTCAAACAAGCTCCCATGGATGATCCTCGAGATTCTTGGTATGATCAATTTAATTTTGATCCAGATGGACTGCTAAGATTCAGAGGAAGGATGTATGTACCAAAATCCAAGGAGTTAAGGAATATTGTGTGGAAGGAAGTTCATTTTGCACCATATTTAGGACATCCTGCAGTAGCGAAACTTTTGGTTGATGTGAAACTGCTATATTTCTAGAAGGAATGAAGGGAGATGATGTAAGGTTTGTAGCAAGTTGTCTAAAGTGCTAGAGGATGAAAGCAAAACATCATCACCTAGTAGAATCTTTGTATCCTCATGAAATTCGAGAGAGGAAGTGGTAGATCATTAGTATGGGTTTAGTACAAGGTCTTCCTATATCAAAAGATATGCATAATGCTATTTTATTAGTAGTGGTGGACAAGCTCACCAAGGTAGTCCATTTCATACTAGGAAACTTGACAGTCAGGGCACTAATCATAGCTTGCAAATTTGTACAAAGAAGTGAACATTTGATTGCATGGTGTTCCTAAGAAGGTTATCTTAGATAGGGATCTTCTTGTATAACGTTAAGGTTTTGGTAAACTATATTCAACTCATTGGAAACTCAGTTGAATATAAGCTCGACCTATCACCCTAAGATAGATAGTTAGACAAAAAGGGTAAACCAAGTTCTGGAGGATTTGTAGATTTTTCTTACTACAACAATCATATCATTCCATGATAAAATTTGATCCATTTAAACTGTTATATGGAAGAAAGTACCAAATTCCTAGAAGTTGGGATAAGTTAGAAAATAGGATTAGTCATGGTCCAAAAATGTTATAAAAAATGGAAGAGTAGATCATATTGATCAAGAAGAGAAATTAATGGAGATGAATGATAGGCATAAAATCTATGTTGATGCTAAGTGTATTGAGACAATTCTTAGAGGAGAAAGAGTGCTTGAATCATGCAAGTTCTACCAATGTGTTAGCAGGGTCACTTAGTGCAAGGTCCAATGGGACCAGTTTGTAGAGGACAGTGCTACGAGGGAGGATTATAATGAGATTAAATAGAAATTTCCCGATCTATTACATGATTTTGAAAACTAAAAGTAAAACCTTTATTTGATTTTGTATGTGCTATGATACTTTGAATCATTGGGGATGATGATCCTTATGGGGGAGGATTACACCCCAATGTTAATGTATCAAATTACTTTAACCTTTATGTTTAACTATAGTTTTAATACATGATTATGTCATGATGGTATGAGATAGGTTGAATGAAATGTATGCATATGCAATGTGATGAAATTAATTTTAAATACTTATATGATGCTTAAGCTATATTATGACTATGTTTTTCAATCATGGGGTTGTATTTAAATGGCAAGGCCATATGATTCTCAAGATTAAGATCCATGTTTGAATCCCTAAAAGTGACATCTTAAGTTGGAATTCCAAGTGGTGGCTTTCTTAGTTGAATAAAGTTGAATAAGTGGTTCTAAGTTGAATATGTTGAAGGGTAGGACGTCTCCCTTATGACCTCCATTGGTGTGGGGCGAATCTAAATAATCCTTCCTTACCGATCAAAAAATATATATTATGATTATGTTTTGTATGCTATCAGCTAACTATGTATATGTTGCTCTAAATTGGATACAGGAAAGTTTGAGCCTCTAGAGGGGGAGGGAGAGTATCACCTAGAAGAGGAGTTGGTATTTAGAACATTTGGTATTGTTATCCGAGTAGACACATGCACACTCACTCATTTAGGTTATTTGGAACCTTATCAGGGTAGTTCAAGTATTGAATTGGTAAAGTCTTAAACATAAGTTGATAGGCTAAATGTCCTTAGGGAAAATAATGCCCTTATCGTAATTGATCTTCTTTGATCATCAAATTAAATTAGTTTTGAATTATCTTTTAAATAATAAAAATAATGTATATATAGTGTATATATATACGTAATAAATAAATATATGTATGTATATATAGATATAATTAAATGATTAATACCTATGTATATTTATACATATATACATATATGTGTATAATGAAAAATAAATAATGAGATATGTATATATGTATTCGTATATATAGATATATATTTTATTTTAATTTAATTTAATACAAATTAAAAAACCAAAATAAGATGGTAGTTTTGCCACACCTAGATTGTTATTCCTAAGATGATTATTATGGCTTTGGAGGAGCATTTAAAAAAGCATAAATGGCTGCCATATTTAGGCACCAGCATGGGCATGATTAAATTGTTTATGAAACCACGTAGTGGCTAAGTGAAATACACATAATGAGTTGTTCTAATTGTGGAGATAAAGGTGGTGATGACAAACTTCAAAAGCATGAGCTCCTATTATTGAGTAGCCCACAACTTGGGAAAAATGAAAATAAAGAGTTGAAATGGAAATATAGCTACCAACGTGTCATTCTCAAGATTTTCTTGAAGCCTTAAACTGCATTATAGAAAAACATTAACGTGTCAAGCTTGTCATGGCAATAAGAGGAAGAGTGATTAGTTTTTGAAGACTACTTCAAACATAAATTTAATCACCTTGTAACTGCATTATTTAGTGGTGGAATTTGAACAGCAATGACTCAGTCAATTGCTAGTGGTGGCGACATTATGCACATCATATATGATTATCTTGTTTGGTTTTTCTCACACCTGGCAACATAGGAAAATCATGGTAATTGTGGAGCTATTCTAGCCTCCAAGTGAAACTGATTTCTATCTTCAGTAAAACCATTTTAGCATAAATATAGACCTACTACTCATTCTAGAGGTTGTTCTTTAGTTGGTAAATTTTGGAGATAGTTGCATTACGTGAGATTAGAAGAGAGAATTAGCATGGAGTGAAGAGCATTTGCAATCTGCATAACAGTATGCCATTTAGGGAGATTGGTTTGATTGTATTTGACTTAGATTGCTCATTATTTACAAAATATTAGTAATAGAATCAAGGAAACAATACAAAGGGTAGTGTTGAGCATGGAGCTTGGAAAGCACAAAAGCTTTGAGTTTAAGTTATAAAATTTGTAGCAAGAGACAATAGTTGAAAACTCGGTTAATCATATTTCATTCATGTTTTAATTTTCTTATTCTTTTCCTCTCGAATCTGAAAGATTTTTTCTCTTATATTTCTGAATATGAATATGCCTGCATTATATGCTATTCTATGGTTGTTTGTAAACATTTACGAATGCATGTTCCAACATGAAAAGTATTAGATTATTTACAAGAAAGTATAAGAGATAGTTAGAATCATAAATAATCAGTGGATTATACTAAATTATCTGACCTTTAAAAACATTGTTAAAATCGTGCTATTTTTATGTGATATTGAGTTAAATTATTCTAGAGAGCTTATAGACAAAGGTTAAGAATCTCTAAGTTGTGTTTTACCAAATGACTAGCTTATTAAACTCAATTAGCTAGTGAAGAATAGCTAAATACATGAATATGATGTTTACTCCAATAAAACGGTGTCTTATATATTATTTTATCAAAATAAGTTTATATTGGATTCTTAGTGATAAGGTCTAAACATAATAGAAAGACAAAAGTCTTTATTATTGTTTGAAAGTTATAAGTATTACTTACTAGAACAAGAGTCATTATTACTATTTATTGATTTTAAATCAAGTAACATGAGTAGAGGACATTATGTGCTAGTTATAAATCAAAGACCGTGATGCTAGGAGATTTTAAGGTGCAGGAGCGCAGATATTCCACAAAAGGAAAAATATCCTCCAAATATGGAAATAAACTTATCATACATTTATATGTAAGTATATATTTATCATGTGAAAAATAAATATATGAATAAGTATATACCTACAAACATAGGTATTTTAGATAACTATACAAAGGATAACTTTGAAGGAACTTGCAAAGAGTTTGGAGATTAGTCAGATGGTTCTCAGTTGAGTTATCAAAAGTAAATAGATTAATATACTGAATTATTAAAGGACATTACTATGAATATAAAGTTTTATATTGAATCAAACTAAATGATATTTAATATCATGAATAACCAGATTAGTTATGGCATTCCAGACGGATGGAGCAGTACTTGGTATAACAACTATAGACACTTAAAAATGTCTTGAATGATAGCATGCACTCGAATATGATATACTAACATCGTTTCATCCTAAAACCCATCCTCTTTTCGCTTAATTGATTAAATTAGCTTAACTATTTAATTAATTGCATCATTTTCATCTATTAACCTAATTGACCTAATTAGGTTAATTCAACCCCTCTTGCGCTAACCTTTCGTCTTGTTAAATTGGATAAATCAAAACATTTAATTTAACACCCCAAGTCCTCTCATTTAATTAAATTTCATATCACATCCTCGTTTTCATTAAATCATTTATTTAATGAATATCATATAATTCCCCTAATTTGCATAATTGAAACTTTGTTTTAAATTATCAAATTATTAATTAAATCTAATCCTCCCACTTGCAAGGGAATATTCCTTGAGAATATTCCTTGATGAAGTTCGTTGCAGTCTTCATCATTTAATTACAAATGTCAATCCAGTGTGGTGTCCATGGCAATATGCAAGAGGGGGAAGATATCATTTGCATGACATTCTTTTTCTACAAACATAATTGAAAGACAATGTATGAAAGAAATTGTTGGAAACAAATCTAATCTAAAAGCTGGTAAACAAAAATGTTGGAATGAAATCTATCTTAAGAAGTATTCAAAGGGAAATTCTAGAAATGTAAATAACAAGGAATAGAAATATTGCTGAAAAATAAAGTATAAAATGAAAACTACAAACAACTACACTACTGTTGCTAAAAACTAAACTCTATTATTTTATAAAACTCTTCCCCATTTAATTCCTTGATTACAATGAATTTATAGAATTCATATCTTAAACTAATTTGAAAGATGAGCCTTATAGCTATGCAACAGCTTGCTAGTGTTGGAATCTAAGAGGGGGGGTGAATCGATGTTGTGCAATTTTTAATTTTATCAGTCTGATCTCTAAAACACTTATAACATTCAACCAAAGAAAGATGTATGAATAGAAAACAATAAGACACAACACCATAGTTACGCAAGGAATTTTTATGTGGAAACCCTGTTAGGGGAAAAACCATGGTGGAGGTCAATCCACAATATGATATGAGTATACTCAAAATGAAAGTTTACAAAAATGGAAATGCACTTGCATTCAGGCACACTGCCTAGAGCTCACTGCTCAAAAAATAGAAAGGCTCACTGCCTTACAAAAGGATTTGGATTACATCCAAAGATTTGAACTGAGAAAGTAGCATCTACAAATTCTTGATTATAGTTCCAGTTAGGCTCATCAATCGAATTCTGGACCTTCTATCTGATTTTGCACTTCTACTTTGTTCTGCTTCAACTCGCATTACAAATCCTTTATTGCACAAGTGAAAATGTGCATAATCTCTCTACAAACCTTCTGACATTCACAACATACATCAACTCACATCGAACACACACCAAAAAGATATAATCGATCACTTATATATCTGCTACTAAGGATTTAATCGCTACATGTCAGCTTCAATAAAACATAAAAAATATTTACAAATTGTCGGCTCAAATCATGAATAATATTCAATGTGCATCCACCAAAGTCAGACGCAACATAGTTAGGACCCAAATCAAAATGCTTGAACACAAAAACACAAAAACAATTACTCCACAAATATCTGTGACACGCTACATTCACCAAGTTGGTCTTCATGCACTGATAAACAAAAAAATAATCAACCAGATCTTCTAACTTGCACACAAATTGATACAAGGCACTAAGATTCAAGGACAACATAGATAATATACCAAAAAACCTTCCTTGAGATCCACAACTCAAAATACTAACAAAAAATTTGCATATGAATCAAAGAACACGAAACTGTCGGATGCTCTGTTCTGACTTAACAGATAATCATTGATCTTCAATCTGTCTACTAGTAGGATCAAGTGATGATGTGCAGATTGAATAACTGACTAGGGTTGCTATCAATGATAGCACTAGAAAAAATTTGCAATGTCTCTTTCCAACAATCTCCCCCTTTGGCATTGATGGCAACACTTAGTAAAAAATGACTAAGTGTTGGATCAGTACTAACATAAATACACTGCCAACTCCAAGACTTCAAAAAGATCTTCAATCACAGCTCAAAATTACAACTCCCCCTAAGATGAATATACATTTTTCACTGTTCTACTCTCCCCCTTTGACATCAATGGAAAAGATGGGGAATCCACATACAAAAATCAAACAAATAATATACAAACATGCCTCACTAACTTACATAACCTTGAAAATATCTGCAAAATTGGTCTTCAATAGGTTCAAGCTTGTGTCCCAGCCCTTCTTGAGACTCTCTAATATTGTCATGTGACCACATAATAGATAAGATTTCATTTCTGCAGACTCAAGGTTCACTAGATCACTGACTGCCATAGCATCTTGTGTTGGAAACAAGCAACACTGAGAGGGGGGGTGAATCAGTGTTCCAAATTTTTTAATACTTTTATTCTGAACTTTAATCCACTTGAGATATTTAATCAATGACAATATGCATAAACAGAAAGCAAGAAACCACACAACCATAACACAAGGATTTTTATGTGGAAACCCTGTGAAGGGAAAAACCACGATGGATGGCCAATCCACAATAAGTTCTGAGTATACTCAAAAGAAGTATTACAAAATGAGAATGCACTTGCATTCAGGCTCACTACCTAGAGCTCATTGCTCAAAATGGGGCTCACTTCCCTTACAATTTAGTTTGGAATAGATCCAAAAGAAAATGAATTGTGATAATAGCATCTACCAATGCTTGATTATAGTTTCGGTTTAGCTCTGATGTCGAACTTTTGTCCTGATGATTGATGTTGAACTTTTGCTCTGTTCTGCTCAAGTTTGCACACAAAATATTTATGCGCAAGTGAAACTGCGCATGATCTTGCTCAAATACACCTTAGAAATTCACAACATACACATGCACACTTGCTTCATACATTCAAATGATATGACCGATCATCTAAATATATCCTCTCACAAGGAATCAATCGCCATAGGTCGGCTCAACAAAACTTAATAAAATTCACAACTTGTCATCCCAAACAGTGAATAATTTTGATGTGAATCTGAACAAGTCGGATATAAAATAGCTAGGACCAATAATTAAACATCTGAACTTGAAGATAATTAAAATAATTCAACTTTATACATCCGCTACACATCATTTCCACTGAGTTGACTTTATCAAGCAAATAGACAGGAAATGTCCAACCGGACCTACAAAACCATATAGCCAAAAAAGCAACATCACAAGATTCAATAATAATATGTTTCACATGCCTAAAAAAGCAAATTCATCGATCCATAGCACAAAATGATGATCTGGTGAAGCTATCAATCCGGATACCCTGTTCCTTGAATACTCTGCCCATAACACTGCCGATAACACACAATTTACACTTCCTCTGTCAGTGTGACTGAATGCATAACTCCAAACAGAAAAGATGACTTCAATTGCCATCAATGACAACACTAGAAGCCAAAAATCACATCCACTTACACCATATGCCAACAATCTCTCCCTTTGGCATTAATTGCAACACTTAGTGAAAAATGACTAAGTGTCAAATTAACATACTGTCGGAATACAAAATACTGAATAGTGTACCACTACAAAATATTACTCCCCCTAAGAAGATTAAGACATTTTTCACTACACTCTCTCTCCCCCTTTGACATCAATGACAAAATTGGGGATACAAAACTATATAAGTATTATTTGGAGACTTACAGTAATTGGAAAATGTCTTCAAAAATATTTTTCAATTCACTAAGGTTGGAGTCCCAATACTGCTCAGACTTTCCAAAATGGTGATGTGACCACAGAGAAGATAGGATAATGTTTCTGTTGCTTCTAAACTTACCGGATCAGGGGGAGTTACCACACTTTTTGCTTCCTTTAAAGCATTTTCCATCATCTCAATTTTTGTACTAATTAGTCCCCTTAAATCACTTACTCTGCTAATGACTCTTTCATTTTCAAACTTTAAATTCTTCATTTGGTCAAGCAAGGATATTACCTAACAACCTTGAAGACACACACTGTTGGCCAAGGGATCAAGGTTGTTGGAAATAATAGCCAACTGCTACTCCATGTCTTTTATCTTCTTTTCATTTGCAGCTGTAAATTTTGGCAGGATTAAGCAAGATTTGTATACATTTCCTCCTTCAGTTATAGCACGTTGAGTGTGTTGAATGCAAGTTCCTAACAACTTTCTATCTTTGGTAATTAACTTGTTTGTGCTGCCAAATCTTTCCTCCTTGAATTCCTTTCTCACTTTAACCAGAGTTGAATCCTTAAAAGATTTGAAATGAGAATCTACAGAGTTTATCAACCTTTTTAACTCACCAGAGGTGGAGCTTGATGGGTCCAAAGCATGCATAGGCAGTAGTTTATGTAGAACTCCAAAGACAAGTTTTAACAGCTCACCATCTTCAATGTGAGATTTCAATATTTTCTCATTTGCTTTATCTTGAGCTTTTTTGGCGATTTTCAA
>VDFB02071403.1:0-19874 GCA_007258455.2 Sequoia sempervirens | reverse complement strand
CTCTTCTTCCATAGGAAGCTTAGTGATGATAGGGATGGAAGGAGTTGGAAAAGTAGTTCCTGAATGTAGATGGATGTCACTCACACTCACAACATATGTAGGGAATTGATTAGGATTTGTAGAGTATACTGGCTATTGATGTGGTTTGTTATTTGAGTTAGGTGGGGCTAAGATATTAATTGAGTAGGTCTAGGTGTGCATGAACTTGAGCTAGTAAGAGGATGTATTATAGTAGGCTGCTGAGGTTGTGAAGTTTGCTACATGTAACTGGTTGGTTAGTTAAGCCATTATTGTCCTCCCCTTCATTGGTATGTTTACTCCAAGTTTCCTAGCGGTGGTTGCCGATTCTCCTGAAACTACTGCCAATTCCCCTAAGGTTGTTTCCATTGGGGTGGAGGGTTTTGGTGATTGGGCCAGGAATTTGGAGGGTTATTCCAAGGTTGAGGTAGATATCCTCCATAGTTGGATGGATATGGGGGTTGCCATTGGTTACCAAATGCATAAGAATTGAAATAAGTCCCAATAAAATGTAATGGATCTAGTGGCATACATTTTATTGGACCCCATAGTCTCCTTTGTGCAATGTAGTAGACTTGATCATCATCACCCTAGATTGGCTTGAACTCAGGTGGAATCTATTTATTGTCAATGTTAGGAACCATTTTGCATTTGTAGTCCTTCTTCTTTTGTCTACAATGAGGGCAATATTCTGCCAAGATTGTGTTTGCCTCCTCATGTTTCCTCTTTACTTAAAGTGTATCCAACTGTGTAGCTAGATTGTTTATGATGTCTTGCTTGAAATCTGCCAACAAGTGAGTAATCTCCATCCTTGAAACTCCATTGGTGGATGATTTACCCTTGGAGGATTGGTAAATTGTTCCTTTCTTTGAAGTTTCCCTAGAATAGTTCTTACATATATTCTTAATATCATCCCAAGGAACTTGGGTGATATCTCCTCCTCCCATTAGGTTCAAAGAATCAATGCAACTATCATTGATTCCTCTTAGGAAGAGTAGATTTTGAGATTCTTCAATTAGTGTATGATGTGGAGATTTCTATAGGAAAAACAAAAACCTTGAAATGCAGTCCTCCAAAATCTCATCGTCCTTCTGTTGCATCCTAAAGATGTCATCTCCTCTCATGACACTTCCCCTACAATATTCATTGTACTTATTAGGGAAGATTGTCTTCATGTCATCCCAAGTCTCCACAGTATTTTTTCCTAAAATCATAAACCATCTCAATGCAACTTCTTTCAAAGTGGTAGGAAACAACTTAAGCCTATGAGAATTAGTGGTATAGTCATAGCTTCTGTAGACAATATCAAACTTAAACAGGAAAGTGTGAGGGTCTTCTATAACAAGTCGATAGAACTTAGGAATGACTGAAGTAGGGATGTTTTTTAGGTTGTCAACTTCATTCTAATAAGCAATGGGGAATGGAAAAGCTGGCTGGTTAGGTTTATTTGTGTCTATTCTCATTATTCTCATCACCCATGTTTGGTTGATGAAGTTCCAAAGAAAATGGATTCACAATCATATTTTGATCTTCAAAGGAAGTTTCTAAACTAGTCAGATGGGAAAATGCATCATTAAAAGGGTGTTCCTATTATTCTTGATCTTTTGGCAGATTTTGATGTTCAACTAACTGAAATGGATCAGGGTCATTAGGAAGGAATCTCCCATAAGCATCTCTTCTCCTTTTTCTATGCATGTAGTATCAACTTAGTATCAACCAACTCACAGAAAGAATTGGTAAAAGAATAGTGGGTCATTACTTTCCTAAATGAAGGTATACTAAGATAAAACTTTCAGAAATACTACATCAAGAAAGAAACTATCAATGACTCCAAAGAACTTCCTAGTTTGACACCATCCCTGGCAATGGCACCAAAAATGTTGGCCTCCTTTAATGGTTTAATAAATAATCCCTTAGAGCTATGACTTAGAGATTAGACATTTTCACTAAGTAGCTATCTCACTCATCATGAAGGTGCACTTTATTTGTCAACCCAGGGATGTATACTTGAAATGGGTCAGCATTGTATGTGCACTAGGACTCTACTGCAGTCATCCATAAACAAGGAAAGAAGTAGTGTTGGAAATAAAATGCTAGAAGGAAATAAACTTAAACTCTGAACATAAATCAACAACTGCACTAAGCATTAACAACTGGACTATAAATGAAGGATAGAAATGGAAATCTTAAAAAACACATAGGAAACTACTTTGTCTACCTTGGCTACAGGAATAGTCACAAAACATAATTTAAGTGGCTACAAGAATAGACGGTTGCTGAAATTGAAACTAACTACTAAACAAAAAATAACTTATAAACTAAGCAGGTGGAATTCTCCCCAAGTGGGCCCCCTTGGGTGAGTCTCCCTTACACTAACTCAAATGCAACAACTCAAAATATCATATTATTTCTTGAAATCATGTTTACAACATCTCAACAATATAATTGTATTACTTAAACTAAAAAATGTGAATACAAACTTAGAACATCCAACCTTATCAAAAGGGGCATCTGAACATTATTTATAGAGAGAAAAACTACTAATTAACCCTAACTACCTACACAGTTGACTCCATCAAAATAGGAGGATACCACATATTAAAAGCATATACAAAGATGGAACAAGTTATGCATGTGCTAAATTGGTCAGAGTAGACTTGCTCCAATGGGAATCTAGCACAATGCACTTCCTAGATTTTCTCAATAAATGAATATGACCATTAAAAAGGTAGTTACATTCTATTATTCAAATTAAGAATTTCTCTCCATAAGATTTTTCCCTCCTTTGACCTTTTAATGATCATCTTCTTGGATTCTTGGTAATTGACCAGTTGGCAAGAGTTTCTCCCACTTGGCAGGCTTCATTGACATCAACATTTTAGTGGAAAACTACATAATAACATTAGCATGCACAAAAAATTGTATATTTATAACTACCTTAGCAACATTCATTCAACCACTTGTAAAATCAACAAAGATAATTCACACAACATGATAATGTCATTAAAAATCACAAAGATAAACTTATGCCCAAGGTCTATGGTTTCAATGAAAATATCAACAACCAAGTGTGAAAGTCTATTATAGCAAAAAAAAATACATAAAAGATCCTATCAAAATTGAGCCATTAAATGGACTAATCAACATTGTCAAAAAGTGAAAAAAATTACATCGTTAGATAGCTAGAAGAGAGCCTAACATTACCAAGGTGTTCAATTTGTTTGAAATTGAAACACGTGCAAACCTGATGGTGAGTACAAACATAATTATGTGAAATATTGTAGAGTTTGCAAAACCACATCTTTGGATGTTGGGAAGTCCCTCCAAGCCTTTGGGTTGGTATTCCAAGACAAATACCAAGCCTAAGGCTTTGGGATTCCCAAAGCAAGAAATAATGCAAGCGTGTTATAATGCGTGTAGACATCGAAATCTGGTCTAAGCCTGTGACTTTAATATTTCTTAATAATTCGTATTTCTTCCATGGTTATGATTAAATAATGTCAATTATTTAATTATTCTATAAGGTCTTAATTTCTTCTATTAATTAAATAATATTAATTATTTAATTAATTCACACTTTTCTTTATTCCATCTGATTAATTAAACAAACGCTTTTTATTTAATTATGCTACTAATTAACCTTATTCTTCTTGTCAAATTAAATAAATCCTTTTATTTATTTAATTATTCATTTAAATCCCTTCATCACTTAATTAAATAAATCTTATTTATTTAATTATTCTTCAAATATCAAATCTTGAATTAAATGAATTATTTAATTCATAAATCCTATTCTAATGCATTCCTCTATATTTAAGATAATTGTGCAAATTATCTAAGTATTCACTTTTACTCGACTCAAAGATCTATTTAATTTGCTTAGTTAACTCTGTATTTAATATCTGAGTTGCTTGCAAGAGTAATCTCTTTGTCATATCATTCAATCATCCAGTTCTAACTCAATTGCGTGTACATGCATATTAATTAAATATTTCTATTTAATTAATTAAATCTTGTGCGTGCATTCAAACAAAGAGTTGCTTTAATCCATCTTTATCTTTGTCATGCAAAGACTATTCTTCTGTTTTCAAATACCATACTCAAGGATTAAATCATTTATTTAATTTTTATTTCTATTTCTAATTTGTATCACTCATGTCACTACTAACAGTTATCAGAATGCATGTCTAATCTGCCGACCTCAACCATTCGGTGATCTTTCAATCCTGGCCTATCATTCAAATGATTAATTTTCTATAAATTGATTTGTCCTTCATCATTCTAATCTCTCTTGAAATTGTGTCTCTCTCGAAATTGTATGACTTATGGAGCAATTATCTTAAATCTTCAATGTCTCATCATTATCACAACACTTAGGCTATGTTTGCACACAAATATTGAAAATATGAGGGCAAGTAGACTAGACAAGATGAAATGGAGAAGAATAATGGAGGTTTTTCAATGGAATTGATCACATGTTTGGTAAAATAGTTTCTTTTATGCATGTTGTTCTTAAGCTTTCCTTTGTGCTTGATTATCTAGCTTTTGAGGATTTTTAGTATACTTTGAATAAATTATATTTGAATTGCCTAACTCTCTCATGTGTTTTTCTCTGAACTACAATGCGCTCATGTTATTTCTTAGTTTTGACATGGTTTTTACATTTGTGGAAGACATGTCTATCAAGACACAACATGAGCACATTATAATGTTCTCGTGTGATGTATTTCTTTGTGTTAAATGTTGCTCTATTGAATTCATGTATAGATATTTGTATGTTTGTATGTACATGTATGCTTGTATGACATGTATATATGTATATATGCATGCTTCTATTTATGCATGTATGCTTATATGTAGGTAAGGTGCCAGAGGGAGAGACTTGAGAGATAGGTAGTGAGAGGGATTTTGAGAGTGAGAGACCTTAGAGAGGGAGAGGGTGTGGGAGGGAGTGACCTGAGAGAGAGGGAGAGAGAGAGAGGGAATGTGAGAGAGGGGGGTGGAGTGAGAGGGAATTATCTAGGTAAGGTGAGAGGGATAGATAGATAGAGGGGGGAGAGAGAGAGAGAGTTACCTAGGTAGGGTGCTAGAGGGAGATACTTGAGAGAGAGAGGGGGTGGGAGAGAGATACCTTAGAGATAGGGAGAGAGAGAGGGAGTGGGTGAGAGAGGGAGTGATGGGGAGGTAGTGGGAGGGAGATAGAGAGAGAGAGAGATAGAGGGAGTGAGAGAGAGTGGTAGGGATTGATTGAGTGAGAGGTACATAGAAAGAGGGTGAGGGTAGATAGAGACAATTAGAGAGGGTAGGAGAGAGGGAGAGAGAGAGAGGTGAGATGGATACATAGAGAGAGAGGGATAGGGGTTGAGGGTATAATGTTGAGGGATTAGGGTTGAGGGTTGAGGGTTTAATAGTTTAAGCATTGAGTGGTTAAGGGTTGAGGGCTTACGGGTTTAACAGTTGAGGGATGAGGTTTAGTGTTGAGGGTTGAGGGTATAGGGTTGAGTATATAGGTTTTAGGTATATGTTTGAGGGATTGTGGTTGAGGATCCAATTAATAGGGTAGATGGTTGAGAATTGAAGGTTCAAGGTTTAATGCATATTGTTTAGGGTAGAGGGTTGAGGGATTAAGTGTTGATAGTTGATGGTTTAGGGATTGAGGGTTGATGGATTAAGGGTTAAGGGTGTAGGGTTTAAGCGTTGAGGGATTAGGGTTGAGGGATTAAGGGTTAAGGTTTGAGGATTTATGGTAGAGAGTTTAAGGGTTGAGGGTATAGGGTTAAGGGATTAGGGTTGAGGGTTTAGGGTATTGGGTTGAGGGTAAAGGGTAGAGGGTTTAAGTGTTGCTAGTTTAGGGTTGAGAGTTGAGTGTTTAGGGGTTTAAGGGTTGAGGGATTAGGGTAGATAGGTAGAGATGGATGAGGAAGAGATGGAGGGAGAAGTGAGATAGAGAGGAGAGAAGGAGAGGGAGGGACATAAATAGATGAGGGTTGAGGATCCAATATATAGGGTAGAGGGTTGACAATTGGAGGTATAGGGTTGAGGACCTATAGGATTGATGGTTTAGGGTATTGGGTTGAGGGTAGTGGGTTGAGGGATTAGGGTTGAGGGTAGTGGGTAGAGGGTAGAAGGTTTAAGTGTTTAGGGTTTAAGGGTTTAGGGTTGAGGGTTTAGGGTTGAGGGTAGAGGGTTGAGGGTATAGGTTTAAGGGTATATGATGTGAATGGAATTTTCATAGAAAAATGAAAATAAAAAGATTGTAGAAAATAGAAAACAATTTAAAGATCAAAATACACAGACAAAAGACATAATTTTTATAGTGGTTCACGAATTGGCTACATCAACTTTTAGCAAGGGAAATATTTTAAAAAGTTCTATATTTTGTATACATCCATATGCTATAGCATAAACGTATTCAACCAACATAAAATTACATTTCTAAGTTCAAAAAGATAACATTCCTTCAAAAGGAATGTGAAGAGCCACAAGAGAGTTACGAACAAGAACTCTATTGGAATTCATATACCCAACAATCTCCCACTTGAAGTCCAATGGCTGCTGCAACATACGAGACATTTCCTTGTTTGGTCCTTATTGTCACTTCTTCAAAATGCTGAAAGAAGCTCTAAAAAAATAAAACTTCTCCATTGCTACTACCTTCATCAATGCATCTGTTGGGTTCATTTTAGTATCAATTTTCACCACCCATAGCTAACCCTCATCAAGAACATGGTGAATGAAATGATACCTTAATTCTATATTCTTCATTCTATTATGAAAAGTGGATATTTTCACAAAATGAATAGCATTGTTGCTATCACAAAATAAGGTGAAAATAGATTGGTTACACCACAATTCACCCAACAACCTATGCAACCATATCATCTCCTTTTATCCTTTAATGAGAGAAATGTATTCTACCTTGGTAGATGAGAGTGTAACCACTTGTTGCAACTGTGAAACCCAACTAATTAATGCTCCAACAAAGGTAAACACATAACCTATAGTAGACCTATGTATGTCCAAATCTCAAGCCATATCCGAATCAACATATCCTCACAGCTGAGTGTCCTTACCTCCAAAACATAAAACATGATTTGAGGTATCCTTCAAGTAATAAAATACCCACTAAACAACCTACCAATGAGATTTACCTAGATTACTCATAAATCTGCTCGCAACTCCCACTTCATGAGCAATATCTGGATGAGTACAAACCATTAGAGAGATGAGACTCCCAACTATTGATTAATATGGAACATTGTTCATTTTTTCTTGACCCTTTTGAGTTTTTGGACATATAGTTGAAGATAAATGAAAGTGATTGGCCAAAGGAGTACAAACAGACTGTACATTTGTCATATGGAACCTATCCAAAATTTTTGAAATATATTTTTCTTGAGATAATTTAATTTCTCTCTTTTGTCGATCCCTAATTATATTTATCCAAGAATCCTCTTTGCTACCCCTAAATATTTTATAGCAAAGTGTTGAGATAAATGTTTCTTTAATTCATGAATGCTCCTCACACTAGTGCCAACAACCAACATACCATCAACATAAAGTAAAATTATAACAACTCGCCATTTACAAGCTTCTTATAGTAGACACATGGGTTTGATTCAAAAGGAGTAAAATCTTGTTTAATCGTGAAGCTATCAAATTTGAGATACCATTTCCTCGGGGATTTCTTGAGCCCATACAAACTTCACTTCAATCTGCAATATAAATGCTCTTTAACTTGTTTACCAAAACCTTCAGGTTGCTCCATATACGACTCCTCTTCAATATCCCCATGAAGAAACATTGTTTTGATGTCAAGTTGCTCAAGTTCAAGGTCCCAAATAGTTGCCATGCCAAAAATAGCAAAAATAGTGGTCATTTCCATAATTGGTGAAAAAATCTCATTAAAATCGATGGGTATGTGCAAGATCATGATGAGCCAAAAAGTGGCAATATGATGGGTTTTTGTCGGGTGTGTGGCTGGCGACTTTTTTTTACCCAAAATTGATGAAATGAAAAGGGTTTTTAAAGGAGATTCTTAGATTTCTACCAATATAAATTATGCTTTACTTTGAATTTAATAAATAATTATTATTTATTTTCTATTTGAATTACAATTAAAGTCCTGATTGATAGGTTGATTCAAAAACATCTATAGCTTTCAAACGGTATCACATTTTTTGAATCTGAAACATGTGTCACATTCTATACTTTTCATACTATAGGATTAAAAAAAACAAAGAATTTCATGAAGTTTTGACCAAGTTAAGGTGGTTAGACATATGAGTTTTTTTTATTTTTTTAAAAGTTGTAATAAAAAAATCATAATTAATTATTTACTTGAAAAAAAATACAAAAAAATATGTATCATAGCGTGACATGAGTCCTCTACTTATATCTAAAAAATATTATAAAAAATACTATCATTTTATTGTGGTTAGGGTGGTCAAACATACACCTACTTCCTTTATTTTCCCCGAATTTGCTAATTGAATGATTGAAATTTCAAATTTTCACCAAATAGATTTAAAACCTAGTAGTTTAGAAACTACATTCAATTTTCTACAAATTCTATTCTTACATATTTTTGAAATAATATAGATAACTTATTCAAATTTTTACGTCAAGTTGCCTAACTCTGATTTTTCTAGATTTCTTGCCACTTAAGGGCCTATTTTTTCCATGATGATCCTACACATAACCCAATCCCCTTTTTCTTATCAAAACCCTTCACAACCAATTCGGCCTTGTAGCATTTATTTCCTCCATCTTCTTCTTTCAATTGGTACACCCACTTATTGTTGAGTGGTATTTAATTTGGCGGAAGGGTAACCAGATCCTATGTCTCATTTTCCATCAAAGACTCCATTTCATCTTGCATTGCCTCCATCCATTTTAGTGAATTTTCATCTTTGCAAACTTGTTTAAAAGTTTTAGTCTCCGACTGATTAGAAATCAAAGGCTCATAATCATCAAATTTTGTTAGACACCTTTTCTCCCTTGTAGACTTCCTTAATTGAGGAGCTTGTTTTGGCTGCAAATTTGTGTCTTCCAAATTCATTCTTTGTAGTTTCTATTGAATATCTTCTATATAAGATTGTCAATTACCTCCAATACTCTTTCTTTGCACATAAAAAATCCCTTGTTCCTTATTGCTTTGTAGACCAATATTTTTTTGTTTAGGGAAAATACCTTGTCTCTATATATTAGCATCCTGCAGATGTTTCTTTGGTTCTGTATGAATTTGTGGAGGGCCTTTAAATAATTGATGTTTTCCTAAATGATAATGGGGTGAAATATTCTCACCAAACCACATACCAAGATTGGCATAGTGCATAGTCATTATAGAAGGTTGCAAACTGGGTATGTGCAGGATCATGATGGGCCAAAAAGTAGCGATATGATGGGTATGTGTAGGGTATGTGGCTAAGGACTTTTTTTTAACCCAAATTTGATGAAACAAAAAAAGGTTTTTAAAGGAGATTCTTATATTTCCACCAATATAAAATATTCTTTACTTCAAATTTAATAAATAATTATTATTCATTTTCTATTTGAATTACGACTAAAGTCATGATTGATATGTTGATTGAAAAAAATCTATAGCTTTCAAATGGTATCACATTTTTTGAATCCAAAACATGTGTCACATTCTATGATTTGAATAATATAGGATTTAAAAAATATGAATTTCATGAATTTTTGACAAAGTTAAGGTGGTTAGACATATGAGTTTTTATATTTTTTAAAAGTTGATAAAAAAATCATAATCAATTATTTACTTGGAAAAAAAATATAAAAAAATATGTATCACATCGAGACATGAGTCGTCTACTTATATCTGAAATATTATAAAAAAATATTATCATTTTAATGTGGTTTGGGTGGTTAGACAGACACCTACTTCTTATTTTTTCCTGAAATTTAAGTACTACTGCATTGAAATTTCAAATTTTCACCAAATAGACTTTTTTCTCAAATAAACCTAGTAGTTTAGAAACTACATTCAATTTTCTACAGATTCTATTCTTACATATTTTTGAAATAATATAGATAACTTATTCAAATTTTTACGTCAAGTTGCCTAACTTTGATTTTTCTTAATTTTTCACCACTTAAGGGCCTATTTTTTCCATGATGATCCTGCACATACCCAACCAGCATAATAAGGTTGTGGTGGATTAAAATATTGAAAAATACCATTGAGAGGGTGTGTAATCCTATTAGTAGGAAATGATAAATTTACTGGAGTTAGCGAATTGATAGAGGAAGATGGCATACTAGATTTTGCTAAAGACTACAGTTGACTAAGTGAAGTTTGAACATAAATATAAGAAGGTTGTGAGTAAAAAATTGAAGGTTTTCAAGAACTTGTGAATGGAAGCATTGATAAATGCAAAGGGTGTGAAGCACTTTCAAGGATCATTTTTCTAATATAAGGGGGTTGCGTAGAATAGAGAGGTTACATAGTATTATAAGGAGGGACACCAATGCTTGAAGGGTGCACATAAATTGTTGATGACTGAAAACTAACAGTTGGTTCCTGGGTAACATGTCCCTATTGCATTTGATTTGTGGCATTATCAAAAATATCAAATTTGATAAATTGATTTGAAGAAGCCCTCTGTCCATACAGATTAGGGAAAAAATTCTCATTAAAAACATCCTAACTGCGGGAAATGTTTTTTGAAATGGGATCCCAAAGATGGAATCCAAATTGATCCTCACCATATCCAAGAAATATACATCCCTTTGATTTGGGATCAAGTTTCATTTGTTGCACTTTAGGAATGTGTACAAAGGCTTCACCACCAAACACACACACAAACGATGATAAGAAATTCTTTTCTTTAGCCATCTTTCCTAAGGGATATCAAAATCTAGTTTAGATGAAGGAGATCGATTAATCAAATGCATTGTAATATTACAAGCCTTTGCCAAAAACTATTTCAACAATTTGGCATTTAAGAGCATACACCAAGTTTTCTCAAGAATCGTTCAATTCAACCACTCAACTGCACCATTTTCTTGAGGGGTGAAAGGAACTACTTTAATTCTATGAATCTCATTATCTACACAAAAATGTCAAACTAGGAAGAGAAAAACTCTCCATTATCTATTAGTAGGCATTTAATTTTGTGCCCAATCTGATTTTCAGCAAGAGCCCTAAAATTTCAAATTTTGAAAAAACCTTTGGCTTTCTACTCATCATATAAATCCAAACTTTGCAAGTGCAATCATCAATAAAATTAACAAAATAATTAGCACATCCAAAGGAGGTTACCTCTGTTGGACTGAAAAAATCAGAGTACACAAGCTCAAAGGGTGTAGTCTTCTTGTCATGGCCAATCTTCAATAAGCTGGTTTGGCTCTTTTTTCCATAAAGTAAATTTTCACATAACTCCAAATCAACTGATTTTAGGCCAGGAAGTTGATCCCTTCGAAGCATGAATTCAAGTCCCTTATTGCTCATATGTCAAAGCCTCTTATGACAAATCTACAAACCACTATCCACACTACCATTGCAGCTCCCACTTCACCATTGCACTCTAAAACATAAAGATTACCCAATTTTTTTCCTTTTGCAAGAACCAAAACACCCTTAGTTACCTTCCAAGTATCTAAAGAAAATTTCACATCACACCCTTGAGGATAAAACTAGCTCACACATATTAAATTTCATTTCAATGTGGGACCATGTGTTACATATTTCAAAATCCATTTATTTCCATTTTTCAAAGACAATATCACATCACCTTTTCCTATTATTTCACATTCTTTATTTCACATCATCTTGGTAATTTGTGAAAGTACCCTGGCATGGACAAGCATGAAAGGAAGCACCAAAATCAAGCACCCATGAATCTACAGTAATGTCTCTTGCTGATAGAACCAAAACACCATCTTCTTTATCATATGCAATGTTTACCTCATTAGTTATCAACTTATCTTATGCCTTTTTATAATTCCAACAATTATTTTTTGTGTCACCTAGTTTGCCACAAAACTAGCAAGCACTATTTCTACCCTTGGACTTTGATCTTGGGGTAGATTTGGACCTTCTTTTGTTATTTTTTTTTGCCTCTATCTTGACTCTTTCCCCTATTACCAATGCTTACAATAGTTAAATCATCACTAGATGAGGGCTCTTTACTTTTTTGCCTCATGTCTTCATTGAGAAGTATGGCTACAACATCATCAAATTTTAATTTACTTTTGGCAACCACTGAAGTGCTAACTACCATCACCACTCCTTCCCAGCTATTCGGTAAAGAGCGTAATAAATTTTTTTCCTTAATTTCATCATCTAAATTGATACCCATTGAAATGAATTGGGTAACCAAGGTATTGAATTCATTGAGGTGATTTGACATGATCCCACCTTCTCTCATTTTCAAATTATATAAATTTTTCATGATGAATACCTTGTTTGATGTCGATTCCATCTCGTACATGTAAGAGAGTTTATCCCAAAACTCTTTCATTGTATTTCTAGACAAAACATTGAAAAGCACATTGTTGGACAATGAAAGAAAAATAATTTCCCTTGCTTTCATATCCATTTTCTCTCAATTTTCATTTGACATCAAACCTTTTCCCTTGGTTTTTCCAAGCAATGCAAGTGATAGATATTTCTTAATCAACAAAGATGTCATCTATACCTTCTACAATCCAAAGTTATGGCCTTCAAACTTCTCAATATTTCATTTTTTAGTGTCATCCATGGATCTAGAAATTCTTCACTGATTTCCAAAAGAATCGCTTCAATACTAAGCTTCTTCACCAAGATTTGATACCAATTGTGAATGGAATTTTCATAGAAAAATGAAAAGAAAAAGATTGCAAAAAATAAAAACAATTTAAAGACAAAAATATATAGAAAAAAGACACATAATTTTTATAGTGGTTCACCAACTAGATACATCCACTTTTAGCAAAGGAAATCTTTTATTAAGTTATGTATTTTGAATACATCCATATGCTACATGAAAAATAGCTTCAACCAAAAGATAATTACATTTTCACATTCAAAAAATAACATTCCTTCAAGAAGGAATGTGAAGAGCCATGGGAGAGTTATAGACAGGAAATTTGTTGGACTTCATATGCACAACATATGGTTGAAGGATTAGTGTTGAGGGTCCAATGTATAGGGTAGAGTGTATAGGAGTTGAGGGTAGAGGGTAGAGGGTAGAGGTTTTGAGGGTTGAGAGATTAAGGGGTGAGGATTGAGGGATTGGGGTAGAGAGTTTACTTTTGTTTAAGGGTTTAAGGGTTGAGGGTATAGGGTTGAGGGTATAGGGTAGAGGGTAGAGGGTAGAGGGTTTAAGGGTTTAGGGATTAAGGGTTGAGGGTTGAGGGTTGAGGGTTGAGGGTTTAGGGTTTAGGGTTGAGTGTTTAAGGTTTTAAGAGTTGAGGGTATAGGGTTGAGGGATTAGGGTAGAGAGGGAGGGATGGATGGAGGGGGAGATGGTGGGAGAAGTGAGATAGAGAGAAGGAGAGAAGAGGAGGAAGGGAGAAAGATAGATGAGGGTTGAGGATCCAATGTATAGGGTAGACGATTGAGAATTTAGGGTATATGATTGAGGACCTATAGGGTTGATAGTTTAGGGTATTGGGTTGAGGTTATAGGTTTGAGGGATTAGGGTTGAGGGTAGAGGGTAGAAGGTTTAAGGGTTTAGGGTTGAGGATTTAGGGTTGAATGTAAAATGTTTAGGGTATAAGTTTGAGGGTATATGGTTGAAGGATTAGAGTTGAGGGTCCAATGTATAGGGTAGAGGGTGTATGGGTTGAGGGTTGAGGGATTAAGGGTTGAGGATTTAATATATAGGGTAGAGGGTTTAAGGTTTGAGGGTTGAGAGTTTAATTTTGAGGGTAGACAGTTGAGGATATAGGGTTGAGCATCCAATGTATAGGGTAGAGGGTATAGGGGTTGAGGGTTTAGGGTTCAAGGGTTGAGGGTTGAGGGTTTAAGGGTTGAAGCATTAAGGGTTGAGTGTAGAGGGTATTAGGTTGAGGGTAGAGGGTAGAGGGTTTAAGGGTTGAGGGTTTAGGGTTTAGGGTTTAAGGTTGAGTGTTTAAGGGTTTAGGGGTTGAGGGTATTGGGTTGAGGGATTAGGGTAGAGAGGGAAGGATGGATGGAGGGAGAGATGGAGGGAGAAATGAGATAGAGAGAAGGAGAGAAGATGAGGGAGACACAAAGATAGTTGAGGGTTGAGGATATAATGTATAGGGTAGAGGGTTGAGAATTGAGGGTATAGGGTTGAGGACTTATGGGGTTGATTGTTTATGGTATTGGGTTGAGGGTAGCAGGTAGAAGGTTTAAGGGTTTAGGTTTGAGTGTTTAGAGTTGAAGGTAGATGGCTTATCGTATAGTTTTTAAAGTATATGGTTGAAGGATTAGGGTTGAGGGTCCAGTGTATAGGGTAGAGGGTATAAGGGTTGAGGGTTTAGGGTTTAAGGGTTTAGGGTTGAGGGATTAAGGGTTGAGGGTTGAGAATTGAGGGTTGAGGGTTTAAGGGTTTATTATTTAAGGGTTTAGGGTTTAAGAGTTGAGGGTTGGGATTTTAAGGTTGAAGGTAGAGGGTTGATGGTATAGGGTTGAGGTATTAGG
Source organism: Sequoia sempervirens (assembly GCA_007258455.2). Lineage (NCBI taxonomy): Eukaryota > Viridiplantae > Streptophyta > Pinopsida > Cupressales > Cupressaceae > Sequoia > Sequoia sempervirens. Next base: position 5,242 of record VDFB02071403.1, on the reverse strand, counting down.
GTTGAGGGTCCAATGCATAGGGTAGAGGGTATATGGATTGAGGGTAGAGGGTTGTGGGTTGAAGGGTTGAGGGATTAAGGGTTGAGGGTTGAGGGATAAGGGTAGATATTTTACTTTGGTTTAAGGGTTTAAGGGTTGAGGGATTAAAGTTGAGGGATTAGGGTAGAGGGTAGAGGGTAGAGGGTTTAAGGGTTTAGGGTTTAAGGGTTGATAGTTTAAGGTTGGGGGTCTAGGTTCAAGGGATTATGTTTGAGGGTAGAGGGTAGAGGGTTTAAGGGTTGAAGGTTGAGGGTAGATGGTTGATGGTATAGGGTTGAGGGATTAGGGTTGAGGGTATTGGGTAGAGGGTAGAGGGTAGAGGGTTTAAGGGTTGATAGTTGAGAGTTTAAGGTTGAGGGTAGAGGGTTGAGGGTATAGGGTTGAGGGATTAGGTTAGAGAGGGAGGGATGGATGGAGGGATAGATGGAGGGAGAAGTGGGATAGAGAAGAAAGAATAGGAGGGAGGGACAAAGATAAACGAGGGTTGAAGATACAATATATAGGGTAAAGGGTTGGGAATTGAGGGTATAGGGTTGAGGACCCATAGGGTTGATGGTTTAGGGGAGAGGGGGAGAGAGAGAGAGAGATTAGGGTTTAAGGTTTAAAGGATTAGGGTTTAAGGCATAATTTTTAGGGTTGAGGGTTGAGGGCTAAGGTGGATGGATGGATAAGGATGAGAGAGATAAAAAAGAGACCTATAAAAAATCAATTTTCTCATATCGCGAGTTTGTTTTGAAGAAGTTATGATGTAGCTATTTGTTTAGCAAGTCATAACACACTCACATTATAACACAAGCATGTTATAAAGTGAGCACGTTTTGTATTGCTCTAAAAATGGTAAAAAACTCAATATACCCATGATCGCTAGGCCCACTAGAAGCATGGACAAGGAATGTGAATTTTTGACAATAATGTTTTGGTAGACATGTATGCAAAATGTGGTACCATTGACAAGCTAGTGAGCTCACTAGCTTGTCAATGTGGTAGGGTTGACAAGGTAGGGGATTTTTCAAAAAACTAGCCCATATAAATGGGGTTTGAAAAAAGGTACATCACTGTGAAACCCCATTTCTATGAGCCATTTTCTCAAATTTCCCCTACCTTTTCAACCTTATTGCATTGACTAGCTAGTGAGCTCACTAGATTTTTAATGCTCACATGAATTTTTGGACCAAACAGACTATTCCATTGCATTCATATGGACACATTTATTCTATTCATGGTCCTATTTCACACCCAAACACAACAAATCACTCCAAGATATGCTCAATCAACTTGATCCATTAAGAGTCCAAAGTGAAAAATGGCTGAAATATTCAATGGGAAATTACTTGGAAACCATGATGTTTAAAATATATTTGTATGAAGCTACAGGATCATATTGGGACCCTCTACAATAACCTATCTCGGTTGTTTTTATCTTGAACTTTTTTTCTCGTGGTGTCTAGTTTTCACTTGATGGAAAAAGTGTCAAATGCAACCAGTGTAAAGTTGCAAAGTGGTGCAAATTTTGTTTTACAACTTGTGTGACAAAAAAGACTATTCGAATGCATCTCTATGGGTAAATTTGTGTTAGGCATGGTCCTATTTCACACCCAAACATGCTGAATCACTCTAAGCTACGTTCAACCAACTTGATCCCTTAAGAGTCCAACGTGTAAAATGGCTGCAATCTTCAAGGCACTGTTACTCAGAAACCGTGACACTTAAAAACTCTTTGTTTGAGGTTTGGGATCATGTTAGGCCCCTATACAATAAACACTGTCTCTTTTTGTTATCTTGGAGTCATTTTCCCGTGGTGTCTAGTTTTCACTTGATGGAAAAAGTATCAAATGCAAGTAGTGTAAAGTTACAAAGTGGTTAAACTTTCGTTATGCAACTCGTATGATAAAACAAACTATTCCAATACATGGGAATGAGTAAATTAACACTAGGCATGGTACTCTTTTTCACCCAAACATGCTGAACCACTCTGAGCTATGTTCAATTGGCTCGATCCCTTAAGAGTCCAAAGTGCAAAATAGTTGCAATCTTCGAAGCTATTGCTTGAAAATCACGATACTGACAAACTATTTGTATGAGGCAATGAGATCGCATTGGGACCCTATACAATAAAATCTCTCAATGTTTTCTATCTAGGAGGCATTTTCCCATGGTGATGAATTTTCATTTGAGGAAAAAGTTGTCAAATACAAGTAGTGTAAAGTTGCAAAGTAGTGCAAATTATGTTTTACAACTCGTGTGACCAAACAAATTGTTCCAATGCATCTAGATGGGTATTTTTATGCTAGGCATGGTCCTCTTTCACACCCAAACATTTTGAATCACTTCGAGCTACATTCAACCAGATCAATCCCTTATGATGACATACAAAACAAAGGAAAAGAGAGATTCACATGAAAATTGACAAGTCTCATTTTTCCACACCAAAAGCATATGATTGCATGAAAGAGGTAAAAAATCTAGGTGTCAAAATAGTTGAGGAGAGCATAAACCTTTTCATTCTTGAATGGGTTATGATCCAATTACTATGTGGATCTCATACTTACATTTAATTGATTATAAGTAAATTCTCTCCTATATCTATTTTAAATTATTCCTTGGATTCCATATTGAATTAGCACATAAGTAAATGATACATCATTGGTGAATCATTTTTGGAAATATTGAAGTTGTTTAGCATCAACTAATAAAGTTGTTTAGAATCAATCAATAATTATTCAAGACAAACCATGAAGGATAAAAATGAGAAATGATAGGGCTAACCAATTAATAAGTATAGACGTGAATAAGTGAAGCATGCATATGAATAAGTGAAGTACAAGTACTCAAATACACATAAGCCTTGAAGTATACAAATGAATACATAATATACATATTAATACAAAAGTATATATGCATGAATACAAGGTATACATATGAAAACATGTAAGTCACAAAGTATACATTGGAATACACATAAGTCACAAACTATAAATGTAACTTGTAAAGTATACACTTGAATACACATAACTCATATCTATTGAACAATGGGTTTATAATGAAAATATGGAAACCATCGATAAAATTGATTTCTATTAACCAAATAACCATGTAGGCATACATCAATATATGCTGATATAAGTGTAAAATATATAAAAAATAGCCATATAGGGTTACAAGAATGCCATATAGGCATACAATGTCAAATATATGTAATATAAAATATGTCCAAAAATGCCATATAGGAATACAAAAAAGGGCTCTAGAATCAAAAGTAATTTCTCTCCAGGCTCTTGAAGAAAACTCTTGCCCTTTGTTGGTCGATCAGATGGTGATAAGTTTGTCACTCATTTACTATGAGGTCAAGGAATGCTCGAGGTGCTCCACCTAGGGTTTAGTTCTTGATAAAGCTTTATTTGTTACAATAAAAAGTAAAGACATTAATATATAGAAATTACATTATAAAAATGATATATTTTTAAAAAAATCACTTACTACTATCTGACGATTACTCTCCTCAAGGGAAATATTTGCATGCCCATGTGGTGGGGTGTTGAAGCCTTGCAAAAACCATCCAAAGTGAAATTAAACTATGTATCAATAATGGTTTGGTTTTTCACTAACTAATAGCTATAACAATTAATGGAAATTAAAATTTAGTAATTTTCCTCATACCCCCATGAGAGGCATTGAGGAGTCTATAGTAAAAGAAACACCAAGCTTCATTTCCCTCTAAAAATCTAGAGGTGTTTCTACTTGTAACATCTAAAAATAAAACAAAAAATTATTCAATCACGAAAACTACAATAGTGATGCATGGCATGGCTTAAAATGTATTAGATAATAAACAAAATTTTGAGTACTTATAGAACTATATATTTCTTACAATCATGCTTACTATTTTCCCTATCCATAGCTTGTTGGAAAGCACCTTGTTTAGGATTTTAGCCATAGTAGCAAGGAAATGAATTGTTTGATAAAATGCTTTGGTAGACATGTATGGAAAATGTGGTAGCATAGAAAAGGTGGTGAGTTGTTTAAAAAATGCCTCAAAGAAATGTGGTCTCATGGTGATGGAATGGCATTCCATCACCATGAAACCATATTTCTTTGAGGCATTTTTTAAAACTAATCACTACCTTGTTTATGTTATTGACTATTGTATGCTTTAATAGATTTTTTTCGAGCATCCATAGTTTGTTGGAAAGCACCTTTTTTAAGATTTTAGCCATAGCAGCAAGGAAGTGAGTAGTTTGATAAAATGCTTTGGTAGACATGTATGGAAAATGTGGTATCATAGAAAAGGCAGTGAGTTGTTTGAAAAAATGCTTCAAAGAAATGTGGCCTCATGGTCATGAAATGGCATTCCATCACCATGAGATGAAATTTTTTCTAGGCATTTTTTAAAACTACTCCCTACCTTGTCTATGCTATTGCTTACTATTATTATTTGATAGATTTTTTCCAAGCATCCATAGTTTGTTTGAAAGCACCTATTTTAGGGTTTTAGCCATAGCAGCAAGGAAGCGAGTAGTTTGTTAAAATTCTTTGGTAGAAATGTATGGAAAATGTGGAAGCATAGAAAAGGTGGTGAGCTATTTGAAAAAATGTCTCAAACAGATGTGGTTTCATAGTGATGGAATGGAATTCCACAACCATGCGACCACATTTCTTCAAGGAATCTTTTCAAACTACTCACTGCCTTGTCTATGCTATTGTTTACTATTATGCTTTGATAGATTTTTTCCAAGCATGCATAGTTTGTAGGAAAGCACCTATTTTAGGCTTTTAGCAGAAAGGAAGAGAGTAGTTTGATAAAATCATTTGATAGACGTGTATGGAAAATGTTGTAGTGTAGAAAAGTTGATGAGTTGTTTAAAAAAATGCCTTAAAGAAATATGGTCTCATGGTGATGGAATGGAGTTCCATTGCCATGAGACCACATTTCTTCGAGGAATTTTTTCAAACTACTCACTAACTTGTTTAAGATATTGCTTACTATTATGCTTTAATTGATTTTTTCCAAGTATCCATAGTTTGTTGGAAAGCAACTATTTTAGGATTTTATCCATAGTAGTAAGGAAGTGAACTGTTTGATAAAATGCTTTGGTAGACATGTATGTAAATGTGGTAGAATAGAAAATGTGGTGGGCTATTTGAAAAAAAATCCTCGAAGAAATGTGGTCTTATGGTGATGGAATGACATTCCATCACCATGAGA
>VDFB02071402.1:0-25608 GCA_007258455.2 Sequoia sempervirens | reverse complement strand
TGAAACATATTCACTTGATGATTGGAGATGTATTTTTTCTTTGAAACCCAGATCAATACAAGAGGCATTAGGTATGAATGATGTAGAATCATGGAAGATTACTATGGATGAAGAAATAACAACTTTGAAAAAGAATGACACATGATATTTTGTACCATTTCCTAAAGGAAGAAAACTTGTTGGTTGCAAATAGGTGTTCAATAAAAAGATTGGTCCAGATGGAGGTATTGTAAAATACAAAACAAGATTGGTTGCAAAAGGTTACTCTCAAGTTTAGGGTGTTGATTATGGTGAGATATTTTGTCCTATTGTAAAAATGATAGCCATTCAATTTTTTCTTTCTACTATTTCTACTTATGATTTAGAGGTTGAGAAAATAGATGTGAAAACTGTTTTCCTTCATGGTGACTTGGAGGAGGATATTTATATAACATAGCTACAACACTACATGGTGAAAGGTAAAAATAAATTGGTTTGAAAATTAAAGAAATATTTGTATGGCCTTAAAGGGAGTCCTAGGATGTGGTATCAAAAATTTGATAGATATGTGTTGAATTTTGGATTTGATAATTCTAAATTAAATCATTGTGTTTATTATAAAATTGATGGTGACCATTTTTTTTTATTATATTATATGTTATTTATTGGTAAAGGGAAATGTATGATCTCATAGCTGAAATCTCATCTTGTTGCTAAATTTGAAATGAAAGACCTTGGTGTAACTAGACACATTTTTACGATGGAAATTAAAAGAGATATGACATGGCCAAAGTAAGTGTGTTAATTAAATTTTACAAAGATTTGATATGCACAACTATAAACCATTGTGTGTTCTTGTTTCAGCTAGAACAAAGTTATCTATTTTAAATTATCCAACATCTCCATTAGAGATGGAAGAAATGAGAAGAGTGTCTTACTAGAGTGCAATTGGAAGTTTTATGTATGCTATAGTTTGTACTAGATTAGAAATTTCCCAAATAGTGGGAGTTCTTTATAGATATATGTCTAATCTTGGCATAGTTCATTGGGATGTAGTTAAAAGTGTCTTTAGATATTTTTGCGGTACCTCAAATTATTCCTTGTGTTATCATAGTAATATGAATGAATATGATATTTTCCTTGATATTCATGGTTATGTGGATTCAGACTGGGTAGGTGATATTGATAATAGATGATCCACTAGTGCTTGTGTGTTTACTTTATTTGGTGGTGCAATTAGTTGAATGAGTAAGCGACAGGTTGTGGTTGCTTTCTTCACTATTGAAGTAGAGTATATGGAATCTACTCATGCTTGTAAAGAATCCATTTCTCTTAAGAGACTATGTTTAGATATTGGAATAAAAAAAGGTGTAGTGACAATCTATTGTGATAGTTAGAGTGTGTTATGTATAGCTAAGAACATGACATTTCATGCCAGGACCAAGCACATTGATGTATAGTATCATTTTTTTAGAGATATGGTTGAATATGGCAAGGTGAAGTTGGTTAATGTAGAGAATTTGATGAATGTTGTTGATTTTTTAACTAAGATTGTGAGCATAAAGGAGTTTAGATGGTGTGCAGAGACTATGGGCCTTTTGACCCCTAGCAATTGAGAGATATTTATACATCCTCTTATTGCTCTTGCAAGGTGTTCAGAAAGTGGGATAATTTTTGGGAAAATATATCTCAACCTTGCAAATACATAAGGTACTATAGATACATCAGTGAAGGTGGTGTAGGGGGGTACCATCCTATGGGGGTCTAGGGGGATCATCCCCCCTAATGAGGGGTCTACCCTTGAAAGCCACATTTTATGTATATTTTATTATTGTAAATCTAGATTGTTCATCATTAGGTCTCAAATCTAATAGTCAGTATTTTGTTGGCTTGAATTTCCCTAGAAGGAAACCCTATTTTATGATGGTGTTGCATTATGATTATGTATTGTGATATATTTTGAGAGTCTACTAGCAACCTTATTGTCTCTAGATTCCTAGTTGGTTATACTCCTATGTGAAGCTTGCTCTGGAAGTATATTGTAATCTTTGTGATTTATGAATAATATATTGGGTAGATTTTGGAATGTGGGGTTTGTCTCTCAAAAGGGATTTCCCCACATAAATCACTATGTTATGGTATGCATGATATTTATTCTTATTTTTGTTTAAGTTTCTATAACTGTTAAAGATATGTATAGTTATGTATTATACACAAGATTAGTGTAGGAAATTTTTCCACTACCTTAGCTTCCTTACAATTTGGTGTTCTTGGTAGAATAGGTGCACACCTTGATGTCCTTTTATATTAGACATTACCCATACAATGGTAGTTACTAGATGTGTTTTTCTTCAATGAATGTTTCAGCATAAGGAGCTTGTGATTGTGGTTGATGGGTTGGATATGTTGCTAGCATGAGTTTGTTGATATTGTAGATACATTTGAGGTATGGTAGATTGAATGGATTAGAATTTGATGTGGGTGATATTTCCATTCTTATGGGTTTATCAGTTAGTTGAGGGCAACCTATTTTGGTTGTTGTTCTTGCTAATGGTCTATTTTGTTCTTTGGAGGATTCTTCAGCTTCAAAATTGCATTTTGGTTATGGGCTTGGAGTTGGTTGAGATTCTATTTAGCTCATGAGTGTAGTGGAGTTGTGGTAGTATCTTGTAGCCTTTATGATGCAAAGGGAAAGTAATTTCAACTACAATGGACTCCTAAGAACAAGAAAAATGCGTAGGACCTACAGAAGGTTTGGAACAAATGTGTAGTAGCTCCAAGGTTGTTAATACAATCATTTAGGAACTTATTTATGTTTCCATCATCGTCTCCAATGATGTCAACCTCATGAGGAGAACATGCATTAGGAGTTGAAGGAGCATGAGTCAGTTCAATTTCATTAGGGTCATTTCCAAAAGCACAACTTGACACATCCACTAAGGACTTCAAGGACATCCAAAGCTTACCAAAGCACATATCCATGATACAATTTTCAAATTCTAAACTATGCAGTAATGTGAAATGAAATGTTTTAGATGCAATTTTAAATTTAAGCAATGCAAAAGATGAACTAGTTTAAACTAGATGCAATGAATTGGATGAAAAAGAAATTTTGTAAACTAGATTAGAAAGGTAAAAACAATAAACTAAAACTCAAAAATAGTATTTTGAAATGCCAGAAAATGCAATTCAGAATATGCACAAGGACTAATCAATATGCCTAAGGTGGCGAATGAGCTCCAATAGGGATTTTTTTCAAAAATTTCCAATTGATTTTTATGCTTTATGATCTGAATTCTAAGCACAAATGCAGATTTTTTGATGATTTTCAATGATATGTGATGCACAAATAAAGGCTATATGAACTTTCACTAATGCAAAATTTGAAAAACCTAGAATGTGAATTAACTAATGCAAAACCTAATGCAATGTTAATGCAAGTGATATTTAGGATGATAATGCACTCCAAATCAAAATTATGATGTTCTAAATTTAGGTTCACCAAAATGAAATGTTGTAAAAGTGGTATAGGAATTCTATCATGTGATTTTAGGATGTATAGAGAACACCCACTTCTCTAATTTCATTCAAGGATAACCCTTGAGAACTCAATGTAAAGGAGAAAGAGATCTCGCCATAGGGTTTTCCTATGGGTTGAATTTAAAATAATAAGGGGTTCACCACCAAGAAAGAAATTGGAAAGAAAAAAACAATGCAAGATATAACACTAGACCCTAATTCAATGTAATGACTTACAAAATGACCTAGAAAAATGAATGAAATAGAACATAAAGCTATGAGATGAATTATGTGCACCTAGGGATCTGGAAATGACTAAATGGAGCTCTAAAATGATGGAAATTTTCATTTTAATGTTGGGTGGAACTCATTTGCAAAGTTGGATAAAATAGTCCAAAATCTGGGTTTCTGTACAGAAATAGGAATCTTCCAAATGGATATCTAAATCTGCAAAAATCTAAATTTTGACTTAAACTGGAACTCATTTTCCAGAAGTGGTGAATCAATCATGTTAGGGTTTTTTGAAGCTTCAAAGTGTAATCCTACTCTTCTTTGTATACTTTGTCCTTCCTAATTGATTTATGGATCTGAAACCCTAATTTGCAACTTGTAGGAATTTTCCAATGCCTTAAAAGGCTTGATAATAACTTTGGAAACTTTGAATGATTTGAAAAAATTTCTCCAATATTTCTCATTAGGAAATTTGCAACCTATACCTACAAATCACACACAAAGGAGAGGGAAAAATGTTGTTGGGTTAGCGGATAGGGGTTTTCCTTGGTCAAACCCCTTGTTGGTATTCAAACCTTGAAATAGAATAAAATATGAATGGAGAATGATAAATGAACAAAATGTGATATTGGAACTCACCAAACTCTCTCAATGAAGTGCTAAAAAAATTTGTGAGATGGCTCCAATGGATGAAGATCTTGACTCTTACTTGAAGGTGATAGATCTTGAATGAAATGCTTTCTTGAATCATGAAAACCTTGCATCACAATTGTTAGCTACAAAACAAATATGATGCATGAAATATTGACATGATGACTGATAATTGAATGATGCTCTAAAATTCTTTGTAATATGCCCTCAAATGCTCTTGTAAACACTCGTGAACTCAAATTTCCTATGAGGATGAATACTTGAATGCTTGGTCTCAAAATGAGTGAAAGAACCTTTTATTTATACTCAATTATGCAAGAACTCCCAAAATTACAACACTACAAGCCAACATCATATCTAGGAGAAAAAAATCACACAAAAAATGTGAATTAATTTTGATTTTTGGCCTCACAAGACTCATTTACCTAAGGTGGCGAATGAGTCCCATAAGGCCTAATTTTTTGAGCCATTTTTAAAAATGCTTAGAAAGGTGTAAAACCAGGTTTCAAACCCAAAAATATAGGTGGGACTCATTCACGCAAGGTGGAAAATGATTCCTAGATCACTAAATATAGGCCATTCAAGCTTGAAACACTTGAATTATAATTGGGTAATGATTTATGTCAGGATTATCTATGAAAAGATGCATTTAATGGGGTTTATGGATGCAACATAAGGCCAATTACAGCATACGAAAGCTTAATTATTAATGAAAACCCTAGAAAAGTGTGAAATTGTGTTACAACACTTTAGAACACTTCAAACAAGGCACTAATAAGCTCATTTAGTTCACAAGGGCCGAAGACCTAATGTCAATATGTTAGGCATATTAGAACACTAAATCAAGGCCAAGTTAAGCGGACCTTTTTCCATCATTACAATAAGAAAATGTATTAAAACATGATATAAAATAATATTAAAATTCTAAACACAAAATCAAAACTGGTAAAAAACTATCTCTAAAAAATTCTTTGGAAAACTGTGGTTAAAATTTAATGCTATCTATTCTCACTTAAATTTTTTTATATAATATTTTATTTGTTATTAAGCCAAAGGAAACATGGGTTCCACCTTTTGGGAGATGGAACCTAAGGGAAAGGAATGAGAAAGGGGTCCTTCCTATCCTATTTCATTATATCTCATTCAAGTAAACCCTAGAGATCTCAATCTAGGGGTGGAATTAGGGTGTGATTAAAGACAAAAAGGGGGTTCACCACTAAAAAAATGCTTAGAAAGAAGGAAATGTAAAGCAATGTGTAAATCTAGCTATGTAGTTCCTGGAATATGAAATTGAAAATAAGAATAATCAACTAAGAATGGAAAAAGGGGCACCTGGAAAATAGAGGATTCTTGTTCAACAAGATTGCAATCTCAAAATTATGACTTTTGATGCACACTAGGACTCATACGCCAGTTGGGGAATTTCAATCCCAGTTTAGGGTTTTGGATTGAATCCAAAATTTGAAACTATTGAACAAGGATCTACAAAAAATACTGAAAAAGTGGTATATTGCGACTCATATGCCTAAGGTGGTGATTTAGTCCCAGTATTAGGGTTTTCTAAAACTTTGGTATCCTCTATTGATCTCATGTAGCTTCTCCCCTATAAAATCTCTGAATCTGAGACTCTAAATTTTGCTTTGTAGGTGACTTTCTGTGATCTTGCAAGAAAGGTGACAACTTTGACAACTTTCTCCAACCTTTCTCTTCAATGGATCTTCAACCTAAATCTACAAATCACACATCATAGAGAGGGAAGCATGTTTTTTTAGTGGATAGGAGTTTTCTTTGGTCAAACCCTGTTTTGGTAATCAAACCTTAAAATGAAATGAAATATAAAGAAGGAATGATGAATGAGAAAATATGCAATGTTGCAACTCACCAAACCCTTGGAATAAAGGCTACTATATTGTATGAAGTGGCTAGCATGAATGTAGATCTTGAATCTTGATTGTATGTTATGGATCTTGAATTGAATTATTGCTTGAATAATACAACCCTACATCACAAATGTTAGGTCAAAAAAATGCATGATGCTCCAAGACGCTTGATAATCAACTCTTGAATTCTCTTGAATTCTATTGTAAAATTTCTTGATCACAAATTTTCTATATCATGGATGCTTACTCAAAATTGCTTCTACAAAATATGTGAAATAATCATGTGTTTATAATAGTTTATGCCAAATTTCCCAAAATTACAACACTACAAGCCAACATTAGATCTTTATGAAAATAAAATCTTGCCAAGAATTTGAATTTAAAATAGGTCCAAGCTAAGTGGGACTCATATGCCAGTTGGGGCATATGAGTCCCAATAGCCTAGGCTCAGGACACAAATTTTAAGAAATTTATAGTTTTATGCAAAATTTAGGATCAAGCCCCAAAAATTAGGTAGGACCCATGTTCCCAAGGTGGTGTATGAGTCCCAAATCACTAAATTTGGGCCTCATAGCTCAAAAACACATGGATTATGATTGGTTGTTGATAAATTTCAAGATTATCATAGGAAAAATGTATTAAATAAGGCTTGTGAATGCCAAATAAGGCTAATTAAAGCATAAAGAAGCCAAATTAATTAATAAAGCCCTAGATTAGTGTCAAAGTGTAAAGATACACTTTACAACACCCTAAATAAGGAAAAATTAGGTCAATTTTACAAGGGTCCTATACTTAATGTGAATGTGTAAAACACATTACAAAACTAAATCAAGGAAATAAATTAGGCTTAGTTTAATATTAATTACTCTCAAATTAAGTGTGAAAAAAGGATACTTTTTCATACATTACAGTTATATTTTTCTATATATTAAATTACATATTAGATGTTAAATATGTTTTCACTATAAAATTAGGGAATTTAAAGGGACTCAACCCTTATACAAAGAGAAATATAGAACAAAAAAGTAGAACTATGACAAAAATATTGAATATAGAGAATTACAAAGAAAGAAACACCACCCAACCAACACTAAGTCATGGTGGTTTAAAAAAAGTCCAAATGCTTTTGTTGTATCATAATACAAGGGTTCCTCTCCATAAATGTTTTCATTTTTTTTACAAGTAGAAGAAACATGACCACTTACTAAACCAACTTCCAAGCTTGAAGTTTCAACAAAGAGGTCCAACATTGATAAAGAGGGATTTCCATTAAAAAATTCATTCAAAAATTCCTTAAACGGACTAGAGTAATCTTCCACAATAGTTGGCATCTTTTCCTTTTTCTTTCAAAATGAGTTTCTTTTCTTATTACTCAAGAAAGTAGATGAGACATGACCCACTTTACCACAAGAATGATAAATAAATAAAGTATTCATATAATCAACCTGTTGTACACACCATATTTTGAAGATAAGGTAACCTTAGTGGGGAGAACTTGAGGTTATTCTCCACTAACACAAAAAAATTAGAAAATAACAATTGCTTCAAGGATTTGGTGATCTTATCAGTAGTAGAGTATTACCTAAAATAACTACCAATACTCAAAATAAATAAAATTCCAAAACTTTAAAGGAAACCCTATAAAATAGACCCAAACAAAAAAATTAAAAGTTTCTATCATTGGGTTGAAACCAAGAAACCTTTTTTGAAGACAAAGGCCATTCAAGGAAAGAAACCAAGGGCCATCATGAAGGACCCCTAAGAAATATTCCATACAGGGAAAAGAAAAATGAAAGAAACCATTCATTGTAGTAGTTACCTCAACCTAACCTGTAATCTTCCAAACCCAAAGGACCCATCTTTTGAAAGTATTAATATTGGGATGATTGCCGCATAATCTCCCAACCAAAGAGCTCTTAATCCAATCCAAAGACTCAAAAAGAAGAGAGTTAGGAATATTAATTTGAACATGTCCATCCTTGATAATATCAATGGAACTTCCATCTATAACATCACAATCATTATCTAACTACATGTTAGAAATTATATACACCTTCTTCGTACAAAGCTCATACAACACGGTAGGGTTTGAAGTAGGGACAACCATAGGAGAAAAATAAATAACAACTATAGGATCACTTGTACACCCACCCTACAATCCATCCCTTAAATGGGAAGATCAGAAGCCATAGCATTCAAAACTGAAACAAAAATAGAAGGAACTTTAGTAGGTGAAGGAGAAAAAACACCTTACTCAACATTAGCAAGGAGAAGAAAAACCTTTTTGAGACTCATAAATGAAGCATTATTAAGGGGATTCTCAAAAAACCTCATAGTCTTACTCATTTGTGCCTCTATATGGACCTTTCAAGAAGGATACTAAGAAGAAACTTTTCTTCCTTAGTGAGCCCTTCATAGACCCAAGAAACATCATCTAGAAAACAATCAATTGGATCACCATTTTCAAAAGAGAAAATATCTTACTCATCCCAACCATGTGCACACAAATCTTCCTCAAAAGAGATAGGAGCACCAACATCTTCTACAAGGGAATCTTCACCATTTGCAACATCTGAAGCAGATGAGCCAAACTTAGCTACCCCAGATGAGATAGAAAACAACACCATCAACTTCATTCATCCCTTCAACTTCATTCTATCTTGTATCTCAAAGAAAATAGCATATGAATCATCATTGGTTGCTTCACCATCACCATCCCCAATGGATGAGGACGAGTGGCCTATAGTTAGGGTTTTGGGCACATAAGAATGCTCATGCTTTCTCTCCATTCAAAAGTTATGTATTTGATTTTGTTATATATGTTATAGTATATATATTTATATGTTAATACTCTATTTTCAAAATATCATATTATATTCTTTTTATATTTTAACTTTTACTAATATATATTTTTTAATCACTTTTTTAACTCTGTTTCAATCTTGTTTTAGCAATTTCTAACTTTAACTTTCCCATAATCATTGCACTCCTAGATATGCAAACATTGATTGAGAAGTGGCAAAAAAATTCCAAGAAAATCCAATAAAATTTCAAAACAAAAATATTTTTGATAAAATAAGGAGCATTTACAAGGTGTTGTACCCTTCACATAGAAAGCCCAAAGGGCCAAAAAGAAGCTAGTCCAAACCAGAACATGATCTAGGAGAAAAACAAAAAAAAAAACAATTGACTAACAACTATAGAACAACAAAGAAGGATTAGACAACCCCAGAACTAGAGGGGACTAATCTGAATCCTTGAACCTCAGGCCACAAAAAAGGAACAAATTTGGGGAGTCCCTTCTTCTTCCTCAACACAACCAACTAGGAAGACTTGTAATCAAAATCCACCGAGTGAGGCGAGGGGAGTGGATCCATAATAGCCATCCCGAGCAATGAACCACCATACAGTGAGGGAGCTGACATCGAAGAAGAGGAGACATGAGCTATCAAAGGACTAGGAGAGTTATTCAATGAGTGATAGGAAGGTTCTGACTAAACAACGACAACAGATTGAGGAAACAAAGGTTTCACAAAAGGGATAGCCAGAAGAGGAGCCTAGAAAGACTCCGAATCCTTGGGATAAATAGTCAAGGTAGGGTTGCCCTCCTCGAAGGAACCATCCAAAGAGGGAGAGACAACCTTGAGATGGTCCAAGAGAGAATTCTTCCACCAAGTAGCAGTGCCCTTGTGGTGAGCAAGAGGGAAACCAGGGGCTAGATGACCAATAGAAAAACATCTCCTACACCAAAAAGGGAACCCCTCATAGTTTGAAAATTGCTTCCAAGGTTTGTCCTCCACCATGAAGACCACATCACCATGGAGAGGTTTGGAGATTTCCAAATCGATTAAAATACAAGCCACCATAGTATGCCCAAGATCCCGAGACATAGAATCCACCTTCAAAAAGCTACCAATGGTGTTGCCAATAGCTTCAAAACAAGAATCCTCCCAAAACTAGAGAGGGAGATTTGGTAGTCGAACCCAAACTGGTTTGATATTCAGAGGCTCTGTAAGAGGATTGAAAGAGCTAGACCTAGACTAAATTAACAATGAATGAGGGTATGTGTAGGATCATCATGGAAAAAATAGGCCCTTAAGTGGCAAAAAATTTAAAAAAATCAGAGTTAGGCAACTTGACATAAAAATTTGAATAAGTTATCTATATTATTTCAAAAATATGTAAGAATAGAATTTGTAGAAAATTGAATGTCATTTCTAAACTACTAGGTTTTTTTTTTTTTTTAAATCTATTTGTTGAAAATTTGAAATTTCAATTCAATAGTACTTAAATTTTAGGGACAAAATAAGAAGTAGGTATCTTTCTGACCACCCTAACCACAATAAAATGATAATATCTTTTTATAATATTTTAGACATAAGTAGAGGACTCATGTGTGGATGTGATGCATTTTTTTTGTAATTTTTTTCCAACTAAATAATTAATTATGATTTTTTTATTACAAGTTTTAAAAAATATAAAAAATTGTATGTTTGACAACCTTAACTTGGTCAAAACTTCATGAAATTCACATATATATATATATATTAATCTGATAGTATGCGAAGCACAGAATGTGATGCATGTTTTGGATTCCAAAAATGTGATACCATTTGAAAGCTATAATTTTTTTTCAATCAACCTATCAATCAGGACTTTAGTCATAATTCAAATAGAAAATGAATAATAATTATTTAGTAAATTCAAATTAAAGCATAATTTATATTGGTGGAAAGTTGAGAATCTCCTTTAAAAACCCTTTTCATTTCATCAATTTTGGGTAAAAAAAAGTCCTCAGCCACAGACCCTAGAAATACCCATCATATTGCCACTTTTTGGCCCATCATGATTCTACACATACCCATGAATACCCCACATCCACACCCTATCCAACACTCTGTTATGATCCTCAAAGGAGGAAAACATTGCAAAGGAAAAACCTCTTACACTAGGCTAGAGGTCAATCTTCCGAGAAATAATAGGCTTCTAGGAAACAAAAACCCACTCATGGAGATCAGGGAGGGAGGTCCACAAGTTATTAAACCTATAGACCAAACTCTGACACACATAAAAAACCTCATTCTTAAAGCCACCTCGAGCCCACAAACCATAATAGGGGAGGTCCAAGAACAAGGAAATGGTCGACCCCTAGCTAGAGTAGGAGGAATCTGGGCATGAGCAGCATCAGAAAAATATTTTCATTTGCATTAGAAGGAACAGGAGGGCCCCCTACCACACAATCCCACACAACACTAGCAAAGGAAATGACAGGAGGAGAGGGAGGGCCCCCACCCACACAATCCTGCACCTCATCATCCATAGGAATTCCATCAAATAAAGGAGGCACACCAAGTAGAGGAAACTCACCGCTTTACGAAAGCCCTCTATCTGTGCAGAGATCCACTTGTTGCATGCGCAACAGAGAAATCCCACCCATTGTCATTTCAAAAGACCCTAATTCAAAACCAAAATGTTGTGGCGTGTTCTCACCTTAATTTTTTTAGCCAATGATATTAAAAAATAATAATTTCAAAATTAGAAAAGTACAAAATTGTGTATTTTACTTTAGGATAAAAGTACTTGAAGTTGCACATCACACTTTTGGCCAGCTTATCAACACAAGTGAATTTTAGTATTTATAGCTAAAAATCAATTTTGGTCAAACATATGATCTACTAAATTCTAAATAAGTTAAATATGTTTACAACTTTTCCAACTAAAATTGTTGGCTAAATGTATATTAGCACTGGACACTTTGAGGTCAATTTACTAAGAAAAGAAATTCTTTGAAAATTTTAATGTTTCAACAACTCCTACTCATATAAATAACAATTTTTTAAAAAATGTAAAAAATATTAGGTTGATTACCATGTCAAAAAAATACTAAAACTTATTAAAAAAAAAATTAAAAAATGTTTTATATAAATATTTAATAACAAGTTTAAAAGTTAGATTAGTGGCCATTTTCTTTATAAAAGTGTGACACAACTTTGTTAGAAGAAGTAGGATGCAACAAATATTAAGTCCATCTTATGTCCTTGTTAGAAATCAACCTTTTTTTGATAGGTAATTCCAACTACTATTTGCTCTTGAGAGCTCCTGATGTTGTGTTTTCTACTCCTGATAGCTCCTGAAGGAGCCTCCTCTTTTTAAATAGTTCTCTCATCACCTTTATATAGTTGGGCAGTGTTTCCAAAGTTTCAAACTCTCCTCTCCTGGTTGTGGTGGTAGTTTATTATTATTTATTTTATGGGGAGATTTTTTCCTCATGAGTTTTTAATGCTTATGGACTATTTAATATTTTTGTTTGATAATTATTTTTTCCCCTGATGTGAAAGTAATTAACTTATGAAATTTATTTCTCACTTGATGTGAAAAGAAAATTACTCAAGGTGTAATTAATGACTTATATTTTTCACTGCTTTTGCTTGCTAGAAAAGCTTTCTTCGTAAGAGTTGTTTTAATTTCTCATAGTTGGCTTCTACGATGAATTTAATTGTAATTAATGTCCAGAAAATTTTATGAACAATTTTGTATGATATTTTCACATAGAAAAAATTGAAGAGGAAGAATGAATATTTTTAGTTGAAGAGTAGAAAAATGTTTTTCAATTGTGTGTGCAGTTGTAGCTGGTGTTTAATTTTTTTGGGTTAAGTATATATGAAAATATGGGTTGTTATTATGTTGTTTCTGTTTTAGTTTCTTTATTTTCCCCTATCTTTGGCCCTCATTTGCTATCAAAGCAAAAGGAACCTTTATTTTTCTATTTTGTTTGAAGTCATGGCCTCCACTTCTGTTGCATCCTTGTCCAATTTGTAAACCCTTATGTTTACAATCAAGAATTATTATTATTGGTCTTTAAACATGAAATCCCTCTTAGTCTCAAGAAATTTGGGAAATTGTTGAGAATGGTTATGTGGAGCCAATAGAACAAATATCATATAATGCACTCACACAAGCTAAGAAAGATGCCTTGAAAGATCAAAGGAAGAATGATGGAAAAGCATTATTCTATATCCACCAAGAAATGTATGAGATCATACTCCCAAGAGTAGCAACAATAAAGCAAGTGAAAGAGGCATGTGATACACTCCAACTTACTTACCAAGGTATGCACAAAGTAAAGGCTGGTAAGTTACAACTTTGTAGAAGAGAGTTTGAAAATTTAGCAATGAAAAACTTAGAGTTAGTAGACTCCTTTACTCATGTTGTTGGTTTAACTAATCAAATTAAATCACATGGAGAGGTCATAGAGAACAAGAAAATTGTTGAGAAAGTTCTTAGAAGTCTGCCTACTAAATTTGATAATCTTGTTGTGACTTTCGAGGAAACTAAATATTTGTGTTAGTTTACTGTTGATGAGCTTCATGCTTCTCTTATCAATCATGAATCTAGACTAAATAGGTCAAATATGTCATTGGAAAATTATTTTTCATCTCAATTATATGTATCTCATGGAAGAGGACAACAAAGATTCAGTCCTAGAGATGGAGGGAGAAATTCACCTAGAGGTGGACGTAATAACAACTTTACAAATAGTGTTGTGTAACGCTCGTCGTGCAAACCCCAGAGAACACACACATAGCAATAATTTTTTTTTAAAACAATACAATTAAACATGCAAGAAACATTAACCATAATCACATAACACATTACATTGCACTATTACGCTTAGCTCTCTGGGGCACGCGAGGTTACTTCACAAACAACTAACAATGAAAGCAAAAGCTAACAACATAACTATTAATATTATAAACCATGAATGAGAATACATCTAATAAACAAGAGTGAGAATATTAATACATCACATAATACAATCATAATGAATCTCTTTTAACAAATTACAATTTATCCTAACTATTACATCATTTTAATATTACATTACAAGCTCTTGATTAATAATTACATCAAATTTCCCAAACGTGTGGGATAATATAAATACAATGAAATCTAAATTACAAAGGAACATTGGTGCAACACCAACTGCAGAAATGCAGAGAAGATAGACTGCTGATGGGGAACCCAATGGGTGAGGAGCACGTTCAACCCATCCATGTAAATTATAAATAACTCACCCCCTGTGCTCAGAGGTGACAAGGAAGAGAACCCGACCATGAATGTCAAACCGACTCCAAGAACAACATAGTACAAATACAAACTCAAGGTATACGATAAAATAATCATTAACATTCACGAATCAAACATAACCAGATAAAGCTATGAAACTCACCACAATTAAGTAAAGTATTATCAATTAAACAAGTAACTAAACAACAACCATAAATCAAATTCACAAGAATCAGATACAACATAAAGTTTACTATTCTAGAGGCAACAAAAAAAAACCAAGTATAAGGGTGTCTAGTGGAGAGTGTCAACGCTTAGCTCTCCCTAAGACCCCTAACATAAACCAAAATATGGCAAGGGTTGTACCTTCAATTATAAGACATATAACACAAAACAAGACATGCGAGGCAAATCCATCTCGCGATAACTCAAGTAACAGTGACCACTATTCTCGTACAACCCTTCCAAAATTTAATGCTAAAGAAAAAACATGTAATATTCAAATCCCAAAAGTACAAGAATAAACGTCCAAGAAAATAAATCATGCCTTGGAGAAGACCAAGTTTAATAATAACTAAAATTGAACTCACAATTTACAACGGGGTTCCTGTATTGAAAGGAAAGCCAACAATGATTAAAATGGCAAAATAAACCACTCCAAAGGGTTTCAAGTTCAAAATAACATAACTAGCAACACATTTAATCCTATCTCAAAATCTCTACTCCCACAAAGAATTCTATGAAATCAAATACAAATGATAAATAATTTCTCCTTTTTAATAATTAACAAAACTATGATTTCCATTTTTCGAACCAAACAACCTATATTGTGCTTCTCTATTTCTATCTAATCAACACCATTTAAATCCCTAATTTTTTTACAATCATAAAAAAGATTTCAATATATCTTTTATAAATATAAAATATATATATATAAATATATACACACCTATGTATATATCATAGTATATATGTACACAAATGTATTTATACATATATATATTTAAATTACACTGATATTTTAAACAAATTACATTAAATATATATACATAAAAAAAAATTCTCATTATTTATTTCCTAAAATTAAAAACATATAATAACAAAATATTTTATTAATTTATATTCAAAATTTCTGAATTATATAAATATAATGAAATATAAATATATATATATAACTAACTACATATATATAAAAAATAAAAAATAAAATTAAATTAAATTAAATTAAAAACAACTTAAAAATAATGGTGGCGAGGTATCGCTGCTATTGTTCCTATGGCCAGCCACATAGCAGAAACCATGAATGCCGTGCTATAGAGGAGGCTGGGTAGGGGACTGCCTTCTCCCTCCCCATTAACATTTTAATTCCAAAAAAAATTTTTTAATAAAATTTCTTTTATAATTTTTTTTTATATTTTATTTTTTTAAAATACGGAAATCAATATTAATAAAAAAATGCCATAGATTTTGATGGCCCTATTCAGCCCTTTTAGCTTTGCACGAAAATCAATATATTTTTATTTTTAAATACATATTATAAATCTATATATATATATATTTAAATATATATAATTATAAACAATTACAAAGAACACAGTTTTCTGAACAACATATTTTTACAGTATAAATATATTTATGACTATTAAAATAATATTTCAAAGCCATCCAAAATACGAAGATTAATTTATTTTCCCACAAAAAAAATAAAAGAGAGAAATAGGGCATATCTAAACGAAATTCGAAAACTTTCTTTTCAATTTGTTTACAAAACTTGATTTCTAAATTCAACATGAATTTTTGTTTTTAAAGAAGACCTATTTGTTTATTCATTTTCTAATCTCAAAGAAATTATTTAAATCTAAATCACAGAATGATTTTCTTTTTCAAACAGAGATTGATTCTAAAACACCTCTTTATTTCTTTTACAGATTTAAAACCATTAAGAGAAGAGAGTGGAACATGGAGTCCTGCGCTCTCGGGGATCCGATGAAGCTGGTTTCTGATGGCCTTTACGAAGAGCTCCTCTTTCCTACTTCAAATCTCCTCTGAGTAATCGTGCTCGAACTCGAATTCGATCCTTTGTTCAGAAGACTCCAGAATAACTAGTAATAGATTCCCAGTCCCTTTCTAGAACTCTCCTCCCAAAATATAGCCAAAGATTCAAAAATAACATAAAAAATAACTTGTGCAACTCTGTAACACTAATCCTCTCTCTGTGTGAGAAAAAACTCCCAAAATTCCTAATTAAATAAAAGATATTCCAATTTCTTCCCAAAAACTCTAAAAAAATCATAAATAAAAGAAATTATATTTTTTTAAAAGCAAGTTTTTCAGTCAGATCTGAGTTCTCATTCGTTCTCACAACTTTTTCATTCTTTTATTTATTTATTTTTCTATTTTCAATACTTTTTGTTTTAATTTTTGTTTTTACAACTTTACTTGCAAAGCACATTATCTAATTAATTTAAATAATTTATTCTAACAATTATCCTCAACAAGATAATTAATTAAAATAATAAACACCATTTAATATTTAATTAACATTTAATAAAATACATGACTTTTAAAACATTTAAATATTTAATACAATTAAATTCTAACATTAAAATTAATAATCATTTCAATCATTTAAATAAAATAAATCATAACTTATAAAATGCCACCTTAATAAAATACGACAAAACACAAAACACAAACCACAAATAACGACAATTAGAAAAAAAGAACAATACCAATCAACAAGATGGTCTGACATCATGGGATGGAATGACTTCATTGCCACCTTTGTTTCAACATTTAACCGTTGGGCTATTGGTGCTCGCCCTGTCCTGCCGAAGCAGGTGGAATGGAGACTATGTACCTGCAATCCCTGCATATAAACAATGTTGTGCACACAATATATCTATTTAAATACAAGCACCTCGTGAGAAGGAATCTCATCATAGCAGGACACTCGTGAACGAGTGATGCTACGCCATCCCCTCACCATAACCACCTAATACTGCATCTATATAAAAGTATCACCAATTAAATGCAATCATAATGTAATATCATACTCACAAAAATACCATTAGAAGTTCTTGTCCCATCTTCCTCTTTTGATTTCTTAGCCAGACTACCTGCACATCCCAGGTGAGAATGGAGGGGTACTACATCCTCCCCCCCTAAAACTCGACTTACTCCTGGAAGTCACATGGCTCAAAATGGAAACATACCCACATTAGTTCCAAAAAAATTCTAATCTATAATTGATGTACACCCTCTTTCTACATCATTACAATTAGAATCACTAACCGGCTTCACATTTGAAAATAATATCTTCTTAACTACTTTTATTTATAAATCCTTACATCTCTTACAATAACATACTTGGTTTCCAACACTAATAACAAAGCAAGTACTCCTATTAACTCAATTTTCCATTTACACAACAAACATCTTCAAAATATCATAGAAGGAAAACACATCAAATGATTACTTGAAATTAACAAAAATACACACCATATCATGTTTCAGTAACATATTTTAAGTCACAATTTACGATTCTCAATAATATCCAATCTATTTTATACCACAGAGTCACAATATACCCACATTTAAGACAGCATGGTTACCCCTCTTTTACATCGATAGGCACAAAATATAAGAAATATTCTTCTAACACATACATACATAGTCACATCACTGGGAACTACACAACACAAGGCTACATAAGGGTCCATCTGGACACCAAAAAGCAGCATACTAAACCACAATACAAAATCCATGAGCTAAGAGCCAAAATCCATCTCACATAAACCATACCTCACACTCAGTGGCTTGATGGTGTTAGGCCACACACACATGGCGAGACCATCCAAACAAGACCACTATGACCCATCTCTTGTTGTACAAGGTGGTTAGCCTCCAGGAGATGGTCATCACACATAGGTGGGTAGTGGATCCTAGCTATGTAATAGCCTCACATACCCCCATCCTCAAGGTTCCCTGCATCTACTTCCTTGTATACACTCACCAAGTCTGCCTCATACGTCCTTGGAGAGGAATCACAATACAACATATGGCCAACCTAAAAAACAATAAGGATAAACTAGTTTAGCCACCAAATTCATAAAACAAACATCAAATAAGATTCAATTTCAATAGTAAAGCAAGAAATGTGTGCAATGTCAGCACTAAATCAAATGTAACCACAAGGGCTACGAGAGAATAAGTCATAAAGTGTGGCTAAATCATTACAATCAAACATAAACAAAATGTCAGCCTTTAAGGTCAATTTAAAATCATCAACAATCATAAAGGAAGTCCTCAATCTTGAAAATTGCACAATACAACACTGTGTGACTAGATACTAGCCACCAAACAAGGAAGGAGGGAACATCGTACGACTATAAAAATAGCCCTCATGTGGTGCAGAGTGAGCATGCCATCCACATGACCCATAGTGTGCTCCTCGACTACACCCTACCTCGTTTCATCATGCGACATGGACTAGCCAAGTGGCCCATACACTCCTTGGTTGCCCGCATAGGATGTGCACTTCGGCCTCCATCCCGCATCGCATCGCAGTGTGGCATGGTCATACACCAGCCAGAGAAGGCATGCACTGGTCGTATGCCACATGGCAGTGTGTCTGTGGCTCTGTGGAAGTAGGCACGTGCTAGACACACCCCACATAGTGATATCTCATGGAGAAGGCACACATAGGTACTCGCCGTCGCCAGAGGTATACATGGCTAGGACCTACCCATATGCTAACCGACACATACACTGTCAAAAGAAAACATGAGTATCCCTCTACAAGTGTGTGAGGCCCCATTACACTCATCACACAAATAGGCTATCATAACACAATCTCATCGTGCACCTTCACGTGTCTATGCACGTGGCATCGTGTCCTCGAGCCCGGCTCGCTACCATCAACAACATGACATTATCACTGGTACTGTGTTGGAACATCAGTGGGTGTGGCATCGTATCCGTTGCATCATGTCGGAACACATGCAGATACGGTCTATATAATGTATATAAGAATATATCAATATGGGGCTACCTGAGCTTCACCTCTCATATAGACAAGGTTGACTCCCTAATGCCAACTCAACGTCCCTATGGACGGCTAGGCATGCACTAACAAACCAATGCTGCTATGCTCAAAACTATGGGGTTCAGGCTAGCACATATAGATCAAGTACCCTAATCCATCATAAGGGGAAGTAGTGAGTACATTTCCTCAGGATCGGTTGAGTTAAGACTACTCTGCGTCGCAATATGCGTACGCTACACACTCCGCCCAAGGAACTTTGTGGCTGTTACTACCCCTTCACAGATTGAGGGACTAGAGAACCAAAATAAAAGAATCTATGAAACTATCTTTTGGCTACTCATATATAAATTTCAACCACACGTGGGTTGGCCCTCAATCAAGTAACAGACATGCAACACATGAATGGTATGGTTATTTCCACACCAAGGAAAACAACAGTTTCCCCATGGATGGGTACATAGTATCAGCATCGCATGGCACACAAGGCAAGCACAAGTTTAATACAACACACAAACATTGCATAGATATTGGTTTCCACAAAACAAGTACATTCATACCTACTATTATAGAAAACAAATTTTCCCTATTCTCATATGCACATACATGATTGATACCGCATATCAAAAAAAAGTACTCCCAACATCCTCCATACTTTTCTTCTAAAATTATAAACTCTTTAATCACTTTTACAATTCCTTAAATATCAAGATTATCCTCTTCCTCAAGTTCAAAGATCAATTTTATCAACTCCCTTAAAGCTAGAATTAATACCATAAGCCTAAACAATTCTCACCCGCTTTCTCCTAGACAAACATACTCTATTTTTTTATCACATAATAATCTTCTTGATTCACAAAAAAAATATTTTTATCACCATTTACTACATCATACACTTTACGAGAGATAAACATCAATGTCTTTCAATTATAGAATTCCTATTTGCTTCCCTCATTCATAATAATACACGCATAAAGAAACTTTTATTTTCATGTCATGAAACAACATTTTACCCAAGTTATTGCAGGGGAGAGTGCACTTAACATAGAAACACATCATATACATGTCAAAATGCATTGTCTTTCAACACAAAACATTACCTTTTATTTACATACTAGATTCAATAACAATTAAGAAGAATCGTCAATCAATTACAGACCACAATACATCAATTTTGTATTAATTCAAGATTTCATTAAATGAACATACATCATCACATTTTCTCCTAAGGTAAAACATTTATTTGATCAACACAAGGACTTTAAACACCATCCAAGTACAACACTTTTATAAAATCAAAATATTTAATTTTTTTTTTACTTCATGAAAATACCTAGGAGATTGTTTTACCCATACCCCTAATCACACTCATACAATGCAACATTCTTACCACACTTCTAGCACTCTACGAACTTCAATTCTATAAGGTTTTTCCCTATACACTGGTGCAAATAATATATGATCAACTTCACCTATGAATTTATACTTATGAAGAAAATTTTGAAAACTCAAATTTATTCCTAAACTTGTTATGCACAACTTCCTTTCATAAAACTTAAAATTAACAAGCATATATAAGAATTTAATAACCAATGTACTCCTAGAGCATTCCCTTAAAACTTATGCATCCAAGAACACAAGGAGATAGAAGAAGTGATTTCTTTGCAAGGCACACACTAAGAAAAAAGTTTGTTAAATTAGTTTTTTTTTTTGAAGATTCACCCTAAACAATATTTCATATGTGTTACATGATCAAGTCACTCACTTGCACCAATCGTAAAGGAACCATCATAATTATTTTAACGAATCACTACTTGACAGTATGATTATACTATACTACATTCCTTTTATACTTATATAGTATAATTCAATAAAAATACATGCAATCTCAATCTAGGATAACACTAAAGTCATTCTTTTATCTATTTCTACTTCTAACCTTCATTACATATAATGAATTTTCAGCACATAGCCTTAAAATTACATAGAATACAATCAACGCCCACATACATCAAAAGAGGTAGAATGAGGAAAAAAAAGAAAAAGAAAAAAGAATTCACATAATATAAGGTCAACAAACATACACGCAAAGAGAAGATGCACGAAGATAAGACAATATAACTAATTTCAAAGTCACCTTGACCTCACTCAAACTCAAAGTTAAGAGAACACACAAGAGAATGTTGAACAACATAACTCTCACCCTCAACAAGTTGAGACTCAACATGCTCATCTACACCCGAATGACACAAGGGTAGAACTATATCCGTATTGACACAACGACTCACCACAACTAAACATGGTAGCAACATTACCCAAAGATCCCAGTGCTGCAACCTTGGCTCTGATACCAAGTTGTAATGCCCGTCGTGCAAACCCCAAAGAACACACACATAGCAAATAATTTTTTTTTTAGACAATACAATTAAACATGCAAGAAACATTAACCATAATCACATAACACATTACATTTCACTATTACACTTAGCTCTCTAGGGCACGCGATGTTACTTCAGAAACAACTAATAATGAAAGCAAAAGATAACCACATAACTATTAATATTATAAACCATGAACGAGAATACATCTAATAAACAAGAGTGAGAATATTAATACATCACATAATAGAATCATAATGAATCTCTTTTAACAAATTACAATTGATCCTAACTATTACATCATTGTAATATTACATTACAAGCTCTTGATTAATAATTACATCAAATTTCCCAAACGTATGGGATAATATAAATACAATGTAATCTAAATTACAAAGGAACACTGGTGCAACACCAACTGCAGAAATGTTGAGAAGATAGACTACTGATGGGGAACCCAACAGGTGAGGAGCACGTTCAACCCAACCATGTGAATTATAAATAACTCACCCCCCGCGCTCAGAGGTGACAAGGAAGAGAACCCAACCTTGAATGTCAAACCGACTCCAAGAACAACATAGTACAAATACAAACTCAAGGTATACGATAAAATAACCATCAATGTTCATGAATCAAACATAACCAGATAAAGCTATGAAACTCACCACAATTAAGTAAAGCATTATCAATTAAACAAGTAACTAAACAACAACCATAAATCAAATTCACAAGAATCAGATACAACATAAATTTTACTATTCCAGAGGCAACAAAAAAAAAACCAAGTATAAGGGTGTCTAGTGGAGAGTGTCAACGCTTAGCTCTCCCTAAGACCCCTAACATAAACCAAAATATGGCAAGGGTTGTACCTTCAAGTATAAGACATATAACACAAAACAAGACATGCGAGGCAAATCCATCTCGCGATAACTCAAGTTACAGTGACCACTATTCTCATAGAACCCTTCCAAAATTTAATGCTAATAAAAAAATATGTAATATTCAAATCCCAAAAGTACAAGAATAAACGTCCAAGAAAATAAATCATGCCTCTGGAGAAGACCAAGTTTAATAATAACTAAAATTGAACTCACAATTTACAACGGGGTTCCTGTATTGAAAGGAAAGCCAACAATGATTAAAATGGCAAAATAAACCACTCCAAAGGGTTTCAAGTTCAAAATAACATAACTAGCAACACATTTAATGCTATCTCAAAATCTCTACTCCCACAAAAAATTCTATGAAATCAAATACAAATGATAAATAATTTCTCCTTTTTAATAATTAACAAAACTATGATTTCCATTTTTCGAACCAGACAACCTATATTGTGCTTCTCTATTTCTATCTAATCAACACCATTTAAATCCCTAATTTTTTTACAATCATTAGAAAGATTTCAATATATCTTTTATAAATATAAAATATATATATGTATATATATATATATATAAATATATACACACCTATGTATATATCATAGTATATATATATACACAAATGTATTTATACATATATATTTAAATTGCAGTGATATTTTAAACAAATTACATTAAATATATATACATAAAAAATCTCATTATTCATTTCCTAAAATTAAAAACATATAATAACAAAATATTTTATTAATTTATATTCAAAATTTCCAAATTATATAATATATAATAAAACATATATATATATTAAATTATAAATATATATATATATATATATATATATATATATATATATATATATATATATAAATAACTACATATATATATATAAAAAATAAAATAAATTAAAATTAAATTAAAATTAAATTAAAACAAACTTAAAAAACAAATGGTCAAGCAAGAATAAAGCCCCATGGCCTCACAGATGCAAAGAAATTATACTCTGGATCAAGCACGCATGCTAGTCATACTCTTTAATGGGTAGGGGACTGGCTATCCCTTCTCCCTCCCCATTAACATTTTATCTAAAAAAAATTAAAAAAAAAATTTCTTTTATAATTTTTTTTTATATATATATATTTTTTTAAATAATGAAATTAATATTATTAAAAATGCCATCTGTCCTAGTACGGATTTCGACGGCCCTATTCGGCCCTTTTAGCTTTTCACGAAAATCAATATATTTTTATTTTTAAATACATATTATAAATTTATATAAATATGGATATATATAAATTTAATTATATATATATATAAATATATATAATTATAAACAATTACAGAGAACACAGTTTTCTGTATAAATACAGAACAACATATTTTTACAGTATAAATATATTTATGACTATTAAAATAATATTTCAAAACCATCCAAAATATGAAGATTAATTTCTTTTCCCACAGAAAAATAAAAGAGAGAAATAGGGCATATCAAAACAAAATTCGAAAAGTTTCTTTTCAATTTGTTTGCAAAACCTGATTTCTAAATTCAACATGAATTTTATTTTCAAAGAAGACCTATTTGTTTATTCATTTTCTAATCTCAAAGAAATCATTTAAATCTAAATCACAAAACGATTTTCTTTTTCAAACAGAGATTGATTCTAAAACACCTCTTTATTTCTTTTACAGAATTAAAACCATTAAGAGAAGAGAGTGGAACCTGGAGTCCTGCGCTCTCGAGGATCTGATAAAGTTGGTTTCTGACGGCCTTTACGAAGAGCTCCTCCTTCCTTCTTCGAATCTCCTCTAAGTAACTGTGCTCAAACTTGAATCTGATCCTTTGTTCAAAAGACTCTCCAGAATAACCAGTAACAGATTCCAAGTCCCTTTCTAGAACTCTCCTCCAAAATATAGCAAAAGATTCAAAAATAACATAAACAATAACTTGTGCAACTTTGTAACACTAATCCTCTCTCTATGTGAGAAAAACTCCCAAAATTCCTAATTAAATAAAAGATATTCCAATTTCTTCCAAAAACTCACAAAAAAATCCTGAATAAAAGAAATTAATTCTTTAAAAGCAAGCTTTTCAGTTAGATCTGTGTTCTTATTCGTTCTCACAACTCTATCCATTCCTTTATTTATTTTTTTGTTTTAATTTCTATTTTTACAACTTTACTTCCAAAGCACATTATCTCATTTAATTAAATAATTTATTTTAATAATTATCCTCAACCAGATAATTGATTAAAATAATTAAAACACATTTAATATTTAACTATCATTTAATTGAAACACATGACTTTTAAAACATTTAAATATTTAATACAATTAAATTCTAACATTAAAATTAATAATCATTTCAATCATTTAAATAAAATAAATCATAACTTATAAAATGCCACCTTAATAAAATACGACAAAACACAAAACACAAACCACAAATAACGACAATTACAAAAAAGAACAATACCAATCAACAAGATGGTCTGACATCATGGGATGGAATGACTTCATTATCACCTATGTTTCAACATTTAACCATTGGGCTATTGGTGCTCACCCTGTCCTATTGAAGTAGGTGGAATCGAGACTATGTACCTGCAATCCCTGCATATAAACAATGTTGTGCATAATATATCTATTTAAATACAAGCACCTCGTGAGAAGGAATCGCATCACAGTAGGGCACTCGCAAATGAGTGATGCTATGCCATCCCCTCACCATAACCACCTAATACTGCATCTATATAAAAGCATCACCAATTAAATGCAATCATAATGTAATATCATACTCACAAAAATACGATTAGAAACTCTTGTCCCATCTTCCTCTTCTGATTTCTTAGCTAGACTACCTGCACATCCCAGGTGAGAATGGAGGGGTACTACATGCTTGTAGAGGTCAAAATCAAAATTTTAGTCACACAAGTGGCCAAAGATTTTATAAATCACATGTTCAATGCCATTATTGTAAG
>VDFB02071401.1:41256-63238 GCA_007258455.2 Sequoia sempervirens | reverse complement strand
TTATTTGCAGTTCATGTTTGACCTCTTAAGGCATTCTTATGTTGAATAAAGGCATCAAGGTTATATTTTGCAGTTGACCCCTTGGCCTAGTATGACAACTTAAGTTGTGTTTAAAAGGGGGACTTGGAAGGGGTATGCTTTCATAAAGATGATTTAATTTTTAATAAAGACAAAAGCCTTGAGAAATAAAGTGGACGCCTTTTTGATGGAGTTAATATTTTAAAATAAAGATTTTTATATTGCCTTGTAAGGTGGACGCATTTTTGAGAAGCTGAATGGTTTTTTTGGAAATATGAAGAGTCTCTGTGACTGTTGGCGTCTTTTCTTGAGGGGATTGAAGAGTCTTCTACTCTTCTATAAAATGAAGGCTTTATTCCAGCATTGGTATCCATTCATATTATTATAATGTTATGCTGTCGGAATGACAAATGAAATATTGCTTCGAGGATGCTACCTCCTAGCCAATTATCCAATTTCATGTTTGAAATACAACATCTAGTTGGAATTTGCTGCTTCTCATCCAGACTAGCAGATTGAGCTCAATTGTGAAGAAATTTTGAAGATTTATCAATTTTGGTTTTACTGTTCATCTACAGCTGAAGGTGATTTCAAGTTATAACTTTATTTCCAGTTTGAAATTAGTTTTGGGTATTTCACCATTCTATTTGCTATTTAAGGGCGCCCCTTCATGCCAATTCTTGGATTTTATCATTGAGAACTTGATTTTTAAAGTGAAATCGCCCCTTCAAGGAGGGTCGTACTTTTCTGGAAGTGCTTTGGGATTTGTGCAAAATTAACAAGAGTTCTTTGAAGCTGTTTCTTCATCTCAGCTTGGTCGCCTACCTTCTAGCAATCCATCGCACCTGGTCTCATTCAATTTGGAGGTGAAATGAGTGAGTTATGAATATTTCTTTGGTTTTCCAAGTTGCTGATTGACATTTCCAGTTTTCTATTTTCTGTATCAGACTTTAATAGTTCTGATTTTTGATTCATTATCAGCAGTTAGTGAGTTAAATAATTGTAAGAGATTATCCATTACTCATGTGTTTGAAGACTATTGTAATTCTTTGTAATTTGCAGCTTATTTCGTATTTGTACAAACTGTAAACAGTAGTACTGTTCCAGTTTTAATTGCTGCAATTAATTCTTATTCTTCTCACATAAGTACCCCTGGATGGTTTACCGCCAGTGTGGATAATTTGATTGTAACACTCTTGTACCCACTTTTCATAGTAGGTAGATCCCCACAACTCTGTGGATGCCCGCTGCAGCAGACGAATTGTTTTAATTGTAATATTTTCCCCCCACTGTTTGGTGGTAGTGTGGAAATGCTCTTCATGGCTAGTTATCCGCCTATTAATTTCTAGTTTCAATACAACACTCCGTCATATGTTAGCACCTAAGCCACCGATTGGGATCGCCCGAATTGCACATTCTTGGCATTGATGGATTCTTTCAGTTTAGTTTTCTATTTGGAACTAAAAGCAGCTAATCCAAATTTGTGCCGTCTTTGAGGTATGTTATGTTAATTCATGAGGAAAGAGTGCGTTAAGCATGTTCAGCCAAGATTAAGTGAATTTTGGTGGTGATTGATCATCTCTCTCCAAGTATATCCACTTTTGTTCTTTAGCCCAACAATATCACCCTCTATTGTTCTCCAAGTCTTTCTTGACCAAATCTTTTGCCTCCATGGTATGTTCACTTCCATTGTGATCGTGACCCCACCTTCACCAATAACTTTTGGTAGGAACCATTCATGCTATAGGGAATGCAATTGAAGATGAGCTTGACATATCACTTGCAGATTGATGGTTAGATAGAGATAGTCAATAAATGCTTGGAGATTTATTTACATTGTTTTGCTTCAGATCAACATACTCATTGGGCTAAATGGCTTTCCCTTGTAGAATGGTGGTACAACACCTATCATTCTTCCACCATGATAACGCCCTGTGAAGCTGTGTATGGCCAACCTCCACCATCCCTTGCTTCCTACTTTCTTAATAGTTCCAAAGTGCAAGTTGTTGATTGCACTATCAACACGTGTTTCTTCTCTAAACTCTTGAGGACAACTTGGCCTCGGCTTAGAATTGTATGAAACATCAGGCCAATCAACATTGTTCTGAGCACACATTTACTATTGCCTATATGGTTTTCCTACACCTTCAAACATATAAGCAAATGCCCCTCAAGCTTATCAGTAAACAGAAGTTAGTGCCCAGATTTTTTGGACCCTTCTAGATACTATATCTAGTGGGTAAAGTGGCTTGCAAATTGGATCTTCCTCCGTCCTCCAAGGTACATCCTATTTTCCATTTCTCGTGTCTAAAGAATGTCCTTTGCCAGCATGTTCATATTCCATCCACACTTCCTGAATTGGATGAATAAGGATTTATCATCCTTGAGTTGGAGGTTCTTTTGGACCAACAATCATGCTCCATTCATAACTGCCATTACAAAGGTTTTGGTTCAGTGGTGAGGACTGCAACCAAAAGATTCCATTTGAGAACCTCTCCACTAGTTTTAGCAGCAGTTTCCCTAGTTCAAGTCTTAGGGACAAAGCTTTCTGAAGGGGGAGGGCATGTTAGGATCGTTTAGTCCTAACTATTTTGAGATTGTAATAGTCATAGTACTATTAGTTAGTATTATATTGAGTGGATTTCTCCCACATTGGTTGTCCCTTGTAAGTCATTCTTTGTGAAAACTTCATATTGACTTTGTAATAAAGCAAATATTATCTTGGAATATTTCTGGGTGGGGTGGAGGCCGTGACTGTAGATAAGTAATGCCTCGTCTCTTGTTACCCGGTGATCAACCACTATATCTGATTAGTCGGGGATCAAACAATTAAGATAGTAGGGACCCCAAAGGAGCAACCAGCTAAACTCCTTGATGCCCGAAGGCACATTAGGACCCAAGGACCAATATCCCCCTTCCGAAGTGGTGATGTTGAATGGGCTGATAATCATATTTTATTATTTTGTAATAGTCTCGAGGAGATTGCTCCCTTGAAGAGACCTGCTATTCTTGTTATCAGTATAAACATATTTGCAGTTATTTTCTAAGCATTGTGTTCTTTTCACATGTTACTGTTTTGTTTGTTAGTATTTTGCACGTAAGGACACTTTCCAGGTTTTAGATAATTATTTTGTGAGGTTTAAATGGAATTCAGAAGTGTTAAAATTAAGAAAGGTTGTTTTGATTTTTAGTAGATGTGCTTTCTAATAAAGGAATAATTATCAGCAGTTCATTTTTGCGTTTTTTGTGTGTATTCTCTGCTTTGATTGCAAAAATATGTTTCTGGACAAGTTAACCTCTGGCATTCTTTTTTTGCTAATTTTAAAAAAAGAAACGTGTCACTATACTCTTTATGGCTTAGCCTGCAGAATATGAAAAAAATGGATTTGTTGGGTAAATTATCTTCACGGAAGAAAAACTTTACAATTTATAGGCATGTTTGCATTCATCAACAATGGTTAGCTTAGGATGGCTTATTGGAATTCCCAAATCATAAATATACTTCATTGGATGATTCTTCTTTTAAACGAGTTAAATTATAACCTTGTAAACAATGCCTGAGAAATTAAATTTTCAGGCTTGTTTTGGAAAGTTTGTCATCCAGATTCTAAATGACTTTGTGAACAAACATTAGCGACTAAATTCAGAAATGTTATCTGTTCATGCTTCTTTTTAGGATAATCTGATTTCAGATCAATTGTATTTTGAATGGTGTGTCTGTTTCCAAAAAGCTCAGATATTAGTTATTAGTCAACATTTTATGTGGAATAATTGGTCACTTTTTGCAGTTAGAAAGCCATATAAAAAGACTAAATGAGGACTTGTTTCAATTTGCTGAGGACCTAAAGCAAGGTAATATGAATAGCACTGTGAATTATGTACACTGTTTTAAATTTGTGCACGAGGAAAAATATGGATGATTTCTTCAGTGATGAGTAAAGAAGTGAGTTTTCAGGAGGCATTTATAGACATGTATATATATTTGAAATTTTATGTGTGATAGCATAGTAATTTTAGAAACATTAGGAGGAGTTTTACTGCTTAGCTTATTATATGGTTGTCATTGGGAGAATAGGCCCTGATGAACCTGCCATTCTTCCACCAATCAGCTCAAGGGAGGAAAGAAGGAAAAGTTATTTCTTTACACCCCAAGCTAGGAAGCTTGAATTAAAAGCTGAAAGAGAATGGGAAAAGGACCGGGATAGGGATTTTGAGCTCATGCCTCCTCCAGGTAGTCACAGAAGGACCATTCCTGCTCCTGTTGATGTAGATCAGCCCATTGATCCCAATGAGCCCACCTATTGTGTCTGTCATCAGGCATGTTTTGCATCCAACTTAGTGTACATATGAAAATAGTGCTCTTAGATATCATGATTTGATGGTTTTTTTTCATTTACCTAATTTGTAATTTCATTTGTTTTTCTGCATCCAAAAATCTCACTCCTTTCTGTTTAAAACTAAGTGCTGACTAGCTCACATTGTAATAAATTTTCATTCCAGGTTTCTTTTGGAGATATGATTGCCTGTGATAATGAGAATGTGAGTAGCTATCATAAATTTCATCCATTTTTTTTTTATGAATTGATTTAACTATTGCACTAGAATGCTCATTTGCTGAAGTGTGATTCTATGTAGTGTGAAGGTGGAGAATGGTTTCACTATGCATGTGTTGGTTTAACCTCAGAGACACGCTTTAAGGGGAAGTGGTACTGTCCCACGTGCAAAATGCTGCCACGGAAGGTTGCTTCAGATCCTTCCATATGACAGAAATGGATATATTTCACATAAAATCTACAGATGATTTAAAAACCTAAAATGACAGAGAGGTTATGTATATATAATGTCTCCTTTTTTTAAGTCATGTCAGTGTCGCAAACGATTTTAGTTTTTTCTGGATTTATGGAAAGTTAGAATCATTTTCAAAGGTACTGCAGGTTGAAATCTCAATGATTTTGGTAATGTTTTGAATCTTTCAAAATGGTGAGACTATTTTGAACTGGCAGGATAACATATTGGTGAACATGGGATTTTCAGTATATGGATATCATGTAAAAAGCTTCTGGAAACAACTCGTTTTTCCATTAACTTTTCAGATCAAACTCTGTGATCCATCATCAGGATGAGAAAGATTGGTAAAAGAAATGTAGAAAAAGCCCCATTGGGAGTATTTTCTTAACAAAGATAACATATAATTTCAAGAAAAGTCTGATTTTAAAAGCAAATATATATTTTTGATTGGCTGAGAACCTTGTACATGGCATGTGGCTGCCAAAATGTATTAAAAATCTCTCTAGTAATTTTTTTTAATAGAACATGATATTATATGCTGGACGGCACATTGTTTTTGATTCAGGATAAAACAGGTTTTGAAGGGACCCGAAACCCTTTACAATCAAAGACAAGGCTGCAGATCTGCAGCCAGCCAAAAACCAGCACCCAAACAAGACTCATCATGATTTACATTTAGAACCACTCTTGTGGGAGCGGAGAGTCATGTCAAAAGAAGGCCTAAAGGGTTTTGCTTTCTTACCCTTAACTGTAATCCAGCCTTCTTCCACGTGCTGCCTTATCAAGCCAAGCCAACTCACGATTATCTTGAAGATGAATGCCTGTATCCGGAGTTTTAGAGATTTCATCATTGTTCCTTTGCACAGACACAGACTTATCAGAAATGCCGCTCAATATGGAAGCCGTAGCGCAATCACCAGAAATGGCAGGCTGAGACCTAGTCACTTGCATAATAGGGGAAGCCTTAGCAGCCCCACCATTTGAGACATCCGGAGGGGATGCCTCAAAACCCTATGATTCTGAAGCTACCACCTCAAAAAAACTCCTATGTTTAGATTTCTTCTCAACCGTATAATGCTGTTGAGAAACGCCTTTCCACCAAGTAGCCGTCTTTGCTTTTTTCTCAAATCCGCAATGTGCAACAGCATGTCCTGTTTTAAAACACCTTCTGCATCGGAAGGGAATCCCTTCATAATCCAAAGATTGGACCCAAGAACCCTTAGAAGATTTTAATAAAACCTCAATAGGTAACCTTTTTGAAACATCCATTTCAACTAGTATGCGGGCAAAAGTGGAATGAAGAATATCAAAAGATTCATCATCCACCAACAAAAAATCACCAAGGGCTTCACCCACCTCCTTCAGAAGGGAGTCGTTTCAAAGGTGGAGGGGAAGATTAGGCAGCCGAACCCTTTTTACTAAATAATTCGGCACATTGTTGGGTACCCTTTTTACTAAATAATTTGGGAGTTGTTACTTTCGATTTCCATCTTTATTGAATATTATTAGAATGTTTAATGATTCACTTGGGGTTTGCTTACGAGTAAGCCATAAATCTATATTGAACGGTCTTTACTTAATATGGCTACTTGTTAGGCACCTTTCTAACAGACTCTAAATGCTTTTAGACCATTTTGGATAAGGAGAGCATTTGTATTGATTAGACATTTTGGATTTGAAAACTAATTCACTATGTTCCTTTTTCTTAATAAAACCTTGTAGCTGAAATCCCAAGTAGTTGCCATTTGGAATTTTTTAATTCTTAAAATAAAATATAATAATATCTGGGGCAGCCATGCTGCAGTCTAGTACATCAACAAATGGATATAAATGTGAGATGCCCTCAAACTCTCTGTATGAACTTAACAACCTATAATGGTTGCCAATTGCCACCTGTTTAAAAGACAAACAAAAAATATTTCATCATGCAGAAAATAAACTAATCACCTTGCAATCAGTTGCACACACACATATGCAATAATGCTTACAATGTTTCAACAAATCTTACAATACATCTATAGAATGTTTTGAAAATGAACATGACTTGCAACTCTAGTTGCAATTATGTAGAATGAAGGATTGAAATCTTTCTAATGAGAGAAATTGGATTTCAATCTCCGCATGAAAGACTTCTACTACTGAAATCCATGAAATTGATCTACTGGCCACACTTTTAGTAGTCCAAAAACTTGTTGCATCAACCCTAATGGATCAGCATACAACTTCTGTTCAATGTGAGTTATTGCCATCATCCAAAGCGTCTCAATGGCCACTCAATGTTATGCTTGCAATAGTTGCTCTGCACTTGTAGCATCATGCTTT
Organism: Sequoia sempervirens; assembly: GCA_007258455.2. Lineage (NCBI taxonomy): Eukaryota > Viridiplantae > Streptophyta > Pinopsida > Cupressales > Cupressaceae > Sequoia > Sequoia sempervirens. The sequence goes on along the minus strand of VDFB02071401.1, from coordinate 56,110 downwards.
CCCCTATTAATGCCCTTTGCTAACCAATTTAAACTATTTGATCAACAAAGATGGCTATGGTTACCTTGACTGGCTAGCCAACATTTGCTGGGCTTCAATAATCTTTGCTAGCACGCATCGCTCTGCTTTCCAAAAGTAGCTAGCCAAACACCCATCATGGATAGCTTTGGAAGATATATGCAATGAGCCTCACATGGCTTTGACAATGTTTGCACTATGAGTTTGCATGGCTCTAGCTAATACAACCAACCTACTCATCTACTTTGCCCAAAACTCCCATTAATGGCTTTCCAAAGCATTTATACCAAGAGTCTTCTTTTTCCGAACTCTTCATCATCTGCCTTTGTCTCTTCACTATTCGCTTGTCCCTTTAGTGTTTGCCAAAAACACAAAAAACCCTTGCCGTAGGTGATGCTACCAACATATGCAATTGCATCCAATAGTTGGGCAAGGAATTGTGCCGCTTATGAATGAGAATGGTCACTTAGGTAAGGTGAAATGCCTGCTAACAAATGCTTGCCAAGATAATTCACATGCCTAGTCAATATAGGAGTTTTGATGTAAATTCAAGAATGGGAAATAATAGATGCATGGGAAGATGAAATGCCCAAGTGAACAAAATGGATTAACTTTTAACATCCATAGGGCCAAAAATAGCCTATGGGATGGCCAGCCACACCAATCAAACCTTTACCTTTCATTTCTTCTCTTGTTCGAAGTGATAATGAGTTCTCCAACTTTCTTAGGAGCAACATCAAACAAAATACTAGATACATTTCCTTGATGTCCTTGTAGGCATTGCAATGAAAAATAGTGTTTTTTTGATTCTATTACCCAGAAGAACAAAAGATACAAACTCTCTCTTCCCAAGTTCCTTTTGGCCTTTACCACCTTGTTTCACATGGATGCTTTTGTGAGTTAGTTCTTAACCAAGCAATTAGAATCTTTGCTCACCAAGGGATGTTCACCCCTATGTATGCTTTCTGCTAATGATCACATGCGGGGTTAAATTCCTCAAGGTAATACTCCTTTCTCCCTAGACTTCTTCTCTACATAGCCTTGCAAATTTTTTTTATGACAAATGTCTTGATATCTTTCTTGTCACTAGGACAAGCATTCAAATAAAGATTCGCTTGTTCATTCATTTGCTGTTTTGCTTTATCCATGACTTCTTTCTCACTTAGGACCTTGTTGAAGACAACTGACCATTTGCATGCTTCCATTTGATCAATTCTTTTGAGATATCTTATGAGACAAACCATCACAATGGATTCAATAGGAATAACCCCTACTTGAGCTAGTAAGCTCTCATAAAAGATCGACACTTTTATTTTGAACTTACTAGTGATAATGTACTTTTGAATTCTCTTTATTTGCTTCCACTTTGCCTTTAACATGCTACTTGCTCAGAGCTCACAACTATAAAGCATCACCAAAATAATTAAAAGACCAAAAAGAATTTGAATAGTTTTCCAATCCCATAACTTAACCTCTCTACATCTGTTTTGAAGGGAAAATAAAGCTTTCCAACCCCCTAAAGTTCTTTTCTTTCTATAGGTCTCCCAACTAAGCTTGTTGTTGAAGTTAATCCTGAGATACTCATATTCATTTACCTTCTCAAGAGCATTTCCTTCAATGTAGAACTTATTTTTGGATCTTTATCCTCTTGTTGGAGAAAATCATGATTTTGGTCTTGCTAGTATTGACTTGCATACCAACAGCCTTGCAAATGTGCTAGTGGGCAAAAAGATGCTTTTGTAACTTCTCCTTGCCATTTTGCAATTGTTGTCAAAATAAATGACCACTAAGGTGTATGAGTAAATGGTAACTTCCAACATCCCCACGAATAGTTTCTAGATCAAAATATCATTCACAAGAGATACAATGGCAAGAATAGCTTTCTATGACAATGGATGCAATATTATAAGATTGAATATGTAATGTACGTATGATGACTTGCTTATAAAGGCAAGTTGAGAGATAGGATTAGATAAGATCTTGACATGTGTCTTAATCCTGTACAATGAGACAATTACCTCAACAATATTAAATGACCTAGGTAACAAGATAAAAACCAAAATAGATAAGATCTTATCTAAACAACTAAAACTTCTAAAAAACACACCTAGGACCTAAGTAAACTTAACATGTAAAAATGACCCACTAATTAACTAGTTAGGTAAAACACCTGTTTACACCAACACCCCTTCTTAAGTGCAACTTAGGGAGAAGATTATTATACAAATTATGTAAAGATGAAGATGGGTCCCCACCATGAAGTCATTTTAGGTATCCATGTACAATGCAAATGCAATCTTTCACAAACAAAGAAAAAAAGAAACCTAGTGGGACAAAACTCCTCTCCAAAAGAGAGAAAAGAAACAAACAAGATATATGGACTCAATGATACCCCACAAGGACTACATCATCACGTATATACAATGTGTAATTTCATGCGAAAATGCCGAGTGCTTGAAGGAAAAACATAATTTGGAATCTCTACAAATAGTGTTTCTCCCCTTGGGAAGAAGCTATACCAAGTACAAATGCAGGAATGCTTCCCATTCCATATAGGAATTGGTAGGAAGATGAAACCATATGTATGAATATTGTCTTTGAAACATGCTCATGTGTTGTGGTAGATGAAGATGATGCCACAATCCTATTAGGTACATACCCAATCACAACAAAAAGTGATAAATTAGGAACAAATGGAAACTGATTTTGAAGTAACTCAAAAAACAAAGATGAAGTGATAACAGTTGTGCCATGACTGTCATCAAATAGGGGAGATAAACCCTCAACTTGGTCCTCCAAATTTGAAATGTGAGACTCCACAAACCAAGATGTAATGTTTGATAAATAGGAATCCCAATCAACAAGACAATTATATTCCTGTTGCAATGAATCACTAGAATTTCTCAATGAATCAACAACATAAGATGAATGTGTAGAAGTAGGAGCTACATGAGAAGTCTTGGGATCATTAAGATGCTCAAGTTCTGCATCATATTCAAACTCCTCTAAGGTCTCATCATCAAAGGGAAGATTGTCAACATCATCAAGTGGAATAAGGCAATCTAATGCAGGATCATTTGGGAATGGAGGATTATGTGGATCTCCAAAAATCTTCCAAATCTTGGTCCGAACTGTGCGTGGGCATGAGATTCCTGAAATTTGATGATAGGTCTCTTTGAAGATGCTTGCACTAAAACTAGAACCAATCAATCCTATGATATGATCATTCTTATCACCCCAAACTGATTTCTTCCATGTTGTCTCTAGCTCAGGAATGAGTCTATAAAGATGAGGCAAAAGATTGAGCCACCTGCAATGTGTTAGGATGCCTTTTTTCGAAGCCTCATAATTGTCCCTAGTCAAAATGATTATAGAAGGATGAGTTCCGTAACCCATGATTACAACAATGATACTTCATTTCAACCATAATTGTCATCCAAGTATTCTCTAGGAGACCCACCAGGAAAGAACTGAAATCACAATATACTTGGTACAAAAATAGGAAAAAAGTACATGGATGGTTGGATAGAGCTCCTCAATACCTTTCCAATGCCACACGAATTGCGAAAATAAGAGATCATGGCAAAAGGTTATGAGCTCAGAAGCTAAAAAGATCTGACTTCAATCAACAATAAAATGTAATTGCAACAATATTTGGATAAAATATCTACACTACTGCGAAGTACATGGAACCAACTTTCTGTCAATATCTCGTTTGTAAAATTTTGATATTCTGGCAAAAATTTATGCTCCATGGAAAAAAAATACCATATTAGGGCCTCTAAGGGTTCAAATTAGGCACTTGGTGCTTAAAATTTGAGCTCTTGATTCGCAATAGGACTGCAATGCTTAAAAAAAATTAAAAAAAATGTGCCACTACTTGGGCAGTGACGAGGTGGCATGTGAGTGGTGGTTGGAGCCGCGCCACTCCTGCACCACCAAGCTTTAGCCCCTCCCACGAACGACAGGAGATTGCGGGCTTTGGCCACACAACTTGACGCAAAACCAATGACCAAACACAATTTTTAAAACACTGCAGATTTTAAATTAATTTCGTACCATACATTATAGTACCTGTGATAGCATGGTTTGACATCCAGAGTACAAATTGACACAAACCAAAGAATATGTGCCCAAGAATATGCTGATGCTAGAAGAATATTTCTGATAGCAATTCCTCTGTAGACCTACGACCTACCATAGGGTGTGATTCGTATTGTATAGATTTTTTGTGATGAAAATCAGAAAAAAAAACCTCTGATGGCCCTTGGGAAAAAATGTTAGATTTCGACGAATTAACAATTGATCTTTAGGTTTTCAGGCCTTTCGAACATGATGGTAGGGTCAAATTTGGCCTAAAGTGCCTTGAAATTTTAGCTACCTCCTAGATTTGGAAAGTGTAACCGTCAACTTGAAACCCTTGTAGATTAGTCAAAACATAACAAAAATTGATGAAACAAAAGGAAAACCTAACTTTCTTTGACACCTTGGATTCAACTGCGAGGTCTTTGAAACCCAAAAATACACCCATCAAAATCTTCAAGCCAAGACAAATCCGTCAGATCTGGGAAGGAATCTGCAACACTAGAATCTAGGAGAAAATGGAAATAATAGTTTGCTATGACAATGGATGCAATATGACAAGATTGAATATGTAATGTAATGTATATGTGATGACTTGCTTATAAAGGCAAGTTGAGAGATAGGATTAGACAAGATATTGACATGTGCCTTAATACTGTACAATGAGACAACTACCCCAACAATATTAAATGACCTAGGTAACAAACATTAAATAAAAGCCAAAATAGATAAGACCTTATCTAGACAACTAAAACTTCTAGAAAACAAACCTAGGATCTAAGTAAACTTAACATATAAATAGGATCTAAGTAAACTTAACATATAAATAGGACCCAAGTAGAAACTTAACATATAAATAAGACCCACTAATTAACTAGTTAGGTAAAACACCTATTTACACCAACATAAGGGTAATTGCCAAATGCTTGTCGAATTGTCCATGTAAAATGTTTAACATTGGCATGCTAACTATTGATTGTCTGGAATACTGAGGGGGGGTGAATCAATATTCTATTAAACCATTTAGCTGTAAACCACCCAATTATTAAAGCACATATGATTGCAAACCAGAATAAAGACATTGAAATGAACATCACACCATAAAACACATCAACACTAGACTTTTACATGGAAAACCCAAAATGGGAAAATCCATAGTGAGGATTAGCTCACAATATAATATATTTGGATATAGAATATTACAAGGCTCACTGCCAGGACTTATTGTCCTTAAAAGGATCACAACCTGAATACACAAAGAAATGGCTAACCACAAGATACAAAAGAATATGGCTCATTGCCAATAGTATGAACTAATGGAATGCACCTTTCGTGTGCTGTGTTTAGTTCCAATGAGGCTTTGTATGTGAAGTATTGCCCTGCATAGCAATCACTTAACCATTTTGCTCTGATCCTTGAATTCTTCCACAATATACTGCTCGCAACTGATAAATCATTTAGGCTCGCACGTTCTCTTCATCCACTTTCTCCACACACCTTCACCCTCTCTCTTCTTCAACTCCAAAAAGGTCTTGTATATATACAAGTACATTTCATACATCAATTAGGTCAGCCTAATTAGATGTAAACAAAACACTCAAAATACCTCATGTCGACACCATATAGGATTAATTTTTTTTAATCCATGTAGTGCATCATAAGTTGGCGTAGATATAAAAGAGATCCAACTAACATTCACAAAGTATAATCATTCTTCTTAACACAAGTCATGTATTTGATTGACTAGGAATAGGACTTAATCACAAAAAATTCTAAGTCAACACACACTCCTTAAGATAAACACCTTTTGGATCCGATATAACATTAGTTTCTCATCACATTAATATCAAATAGATGACCCATAGAACCACAAGACCAAAATGTACTTTATAAGGAAATGCAGAGTCTCCCACATTGGCATACTGAATCAGAGAAACAACCGTAGTGTACAAAGTTGAACTCTGTGAATGATAACTTTATGTATGCAACAAAAACTCAAGATCCTAGATATAGCCGTCTAAACGATTCATAATAATGAGATTAAGAGAGTAGAGTCAAATCTTATCTTGCAGTGAATTATGGACTTAAAAACCAATGTACTATCTTAACAGTACAAAACACTTCCGATAGAGATCAACTTCCGGTTATACCAAATACGTTTCCCACTATGTTTCCATAATGTTGACATCAATGACAACAATGGAATAATCAAAACATCCCAAGTTCACTTCATGCTCATGTTGCGAGGTTCCCATATTTCCAACAATCTCCCCCTTTGGCATTGATGGCAACATGCATATCGAAAACATTTTTATACCAATAAGAGACAACTGAATACTCCCCCTTGCAAAGCTAATGCTTCTCAAAAATGTTTTTCCTCTATGTATCTATCTCTCCCCCTTTGAAATCAATAGAAAAGGTTATGAAGGGGTTTGGTATAATTTTTCAAATAAGTAAGTGCACCAAAAATTGATCAAGCATCATAAAAAAAATGTTAACTTGAGGAAGAAGAAGCTTTGAGATTCTTCAGAATATATTTCCATGTGGCTTTTCCTTCTTCCCATGAACCTTTTGCGCTTGCAAGAGTCTTGTGTAGTAGTTCAAGCTCAGTCAAAGAATCTACACCATCTTCCAAAGTATTGGGACTAAGATTAACTTTTGATAAACCACCAATATTCTCAAGAGCACTGGATATAGGAATGTGTCTGAATTTTACCATATCTCTGAGTGCCACAAACTTCTTAATTACTTTTGTTCTTTGATCCTGAAGGGAAAATAATTTGTCCTATAATTGCACAATGTAGGACCATCTCTGGTTGTTCTTGTTATCTTCCAAGCTATACATGTCTACTTGAGTACTCATTTGAGTTTCACTCTTCCTTATTTCATCTCTTATAGTTAGTTTCCTATTGGACCAATTCAAATAGAAAGAAAACAACTCTTGAGCTTCTTTCTCACAATCCTGTACATCCTTTAATTCCTTCACCACTATGTGATGTGCATCTACACATTTCTTCTTGATATCTTTTAGATCTTCTTTTGTAGACCTATTTTTAGTCAGTACTTCTAGTTTGGTAATGTAAGCTTTCAAAGAGTTAATCATATTCTTGAGATTTTCCATAGATGATACAAATGAATCAAAGCTGGCACTGAGAATCACTTTCTGCAACTCTTTTAATGCTTCTTGAATCTTTATGCTTTCATGCTCATGTTGAACTCTCTTTAATTCACTTCCTTCTAAGATATCTTGTTTGATAACAACACCTTTTCTCTTCCTTCCTGTTCTGGTTGCACTGCCAAAGGCTTCAATCACAAAGATTTCTTTTACATTGGGGTTCTTAGGAATTTCTAGAAGCACCTTTGCATAATGATCAATCTCAACCTTAGTTACTTCATAATCCAGTTCATAAATCCACACCAATCTAGATTCAATCGTTTCCATATAACAAAAATCTATAGAAACTAGCAAATTAATATTTTTAGAGTACTTCTCAATCATATCTTCTGGAATTCTTGATCTTTATTCATCCTCAACTGAAATGTTCCAAAGAATGCAACGAAAGCAACCTCTTGAGCATCTGAGCCACCAAGATTTTTCATGCAATTCCTAATATGATGAGCTATAGGTTTTGAGTTTGTTCATTCTATCCTTCTAATTACTGGTAACTCTTTCATAAAGTAAAAGAGTAAACAACCTATTAGGGTACCATACCAGAATGTGGTTTTCTTATTCTTCTTGATCTCTTTCAAGTTCTTCAATGAATGCAATCGAAGTAGCTCATAAAAGTCATAATCTATTCCATTCCTAACCATATCAAGAGCAGTGCAAACGATAGCAATAGAAACTATGAAGTCACTGCTTGGTAAGAAAACTTTGTGACCAATAACCATTGCAACATACCAAATGACTACATCTTCAATTGCATTCAAAATGAGTCCTTTTCCTTGAAGGGCCGCACCAGTCATCTCAATTATCTCTTGTACATCAACAATCTTTCTTCTGGGAACTGGTTTGGAGGAGCACAAACTAGTTACATCTCTTATAACTTCTCTGGTTATCAAGTGTGCTTCATCAACCCAAAAATATTCACCATGAATCTTGCTTAAAGCCATTCAAATGTATTTCTTGTCGAATTAAACAATGGGGCTTTTCGCCATATATCCAACTTCTTTTCAACCAAGATTTTATATGCATCAATATTTTCTTCCAACTCATTCTTCCATAAGATATTTAACCGAACTAGTGAACTTTCCTCAATTTTACTATAAACGTATGCATAGATATCCTTAGTAGGAAATACTCTAGGAGGAATACTAGAAAATGCACTGACATCTTTCGACATATTTTTCAGAGAATACTTCCTCAATTTGATTTGCAATCTATCCAAAATATTCACAACCTTTGAATTATCCATGACATAAAATTGAAAGAAGTTAAGCATAACACCTTTGTAATTGAAAACAAAGAATAGGATTAGAATTTCTACTTCTAGAGCATGCTTTGAATCCACTTCAATTTCCTCTTCATTCACCAAATCCTGAAACACTGCTGCATGAAATTGCTCTAGTTTCTTCAAGCTTCTTCTACACACTTCTCCTTTTTTACAAATTTCTTTTGTTAAATGCGATTTCCTTGAGACTTCTGAATTTATTTCTTTCATCCCAAATTATTCTACAATAAATTCTTCAAATTGCAAGTAGATCACCTCAGAATCTGTGTACATATCCATCCTTTCAAATTATGCAAACTTCATTCTTCACTCATGTGTCTGAAAATGAAATCTTGAATTTGTAACCTTCTTAAATGCACTTTTGTCATGATATGAAATCATATATCAATGAGGGGTTTATTAAATTTTTTGATTATTGCTCCCTCTTAGGCATTGCCTGACTTAGAATTTGATAGGTGTATCTGTACTAGAGGACGACACAGATAAAATAGATGATTCTGATTTAGCTTGCTTGAATTATCCTTCCTTTCTCCAAATTCTCTTCGTTTCCTTCCTTACCTCTTTCAGATCAATGATTGGTTCATGTCTCTTTTCTGAATAGTTATTTTTTATCCTTCTGTTTCTGCAGTCTCTAGTAGAATGTTCCAGATTACTGCATTCATGACTAACAACCTTTTTCCATCTAGATCTTCTTTTAACAAATTTATATTTGCACTGATTAGCCTTGTGTCCAAACAAGTTGCAGTGATAACAATAGCCATTAAATAAAAATGCTTTGTTCAACTTCTAACTTCTACATTCCACAACCTTATGTCCAATCTTATTGCACCCAAAACATTTTATGAAGAATGATAGAGTATCATTCATTCTACTTTTGTAGTCATTTGTCTTATGACCATATTTATTGTAAAAGCAACAAAAACCATTAAAAGATAAATACCTTTGAGCATTAGGTTGTCTGATGAGAGTCCTTCTGGTATTGCTTCTATGATCCTTGAGTTGTTCATCATTACACCGAGTCTTTATATTAGGAGGTTGATCCGCCTTTGAACTTTGTCCTTCTTCAAACCCTAAACCACTTTTGTCCATTGCAAGTCTCTGAGAAATAATCAACTGATCATCAATCATTGCAGTGCTTGCCTTGAATTTATCCTCAAGTATTTTTGCCTTTTCCAGACTTGATTTTAGAATTTCCACTTCTTTCTCAAGCTTTGTACATTCATCCACCTTCCTCCAAATTTCATTTTTCTGACAGTCTTCAATTCTTCTCTTTTCTTCCAATTTCCCTAGCAATCCAGTGATATCATCATGTGCCCTTTTTAATTGATCACTGATTTCTCCATATCTTTCCCTCAGATCCTTAATACACCTATTTTCTTCCTTTAGCCTAACCCTCAAATCTTTATTTTCTTCTGAATACTCAGTAGAGATTACGTCCGGAGGAATAAGAATTTTTTTTTCTTTCATAAAATCAAATTTTAGGACCTTCCTCAAGCTGTTAAACTTCTTTAGAGGAACCAAGCTTTGATACCAATTGTTGATTGTAAGAAATACTGAGGGGGGGGGTGAGTCAGAATTCTATTAAACCATTAAGTTGTAAACCACCCAATTATTAAAGCGCATATGACTGCAAACCAGAATAAAGCAATTGAAATGAACATCATACCATAAAACACATCAACACCATATTTTTACGTGGAAAACCAAAAATGGGAAAAACCATGGTGAGGATTAGATCACAATATAATATATTCAGATATAGAATATTATAGGGCTCACTGTCCTTAAAAGGCTCACATCCTAAATACACAAAGAAATGGCTAACTACCAAGATACAAAAGAATATGGTTCACTGCCAATAGTATGAGTTGATGGAATGCACCTTCTGTGTGCTATGTTCAGTTCCAATGAGGCTCTATATGTGAAGTACTATCCTGCATAGCAATCACTTAACCATTATGCTATGATCCTTGACTTCTTCCACAATATACTGCTTGCAATTGATAAATCATTTAGGCTCGCACATTCTCTTCATCCACTTTCTCTACACACCTTCACCCTCTCTCTTCTTCAACTCCAAAAAGGTCTTGTATATATACAAGTACATTTCATACATCAATTAGGTCGACCTAATTGGATGTAAACAAAATAGTCAAAATACTTCATGTCGGCACCATATAAGATTAAAACATTTTTATCCATGTAGTGCATCATATCAAGTCAACCTATATCTAAAAGAAATCCAACTAACATCCACAAAGTGTAATCATTCTTCTTAATACAAGTCATGTATTAGGTTGGCCAGGAATAGGACCTAATTACAAAACCTTCCAAGTCAACACACACACTCGTTAAGATAAACACCTTTCGGATCCGATATTACATTAGTTTCTCATCACATTAATATCAAAGACATCACCCATAGAACCGAAACACCAAAATGTTCTTTATAAGGAAATGCAGAGTCTCCCACACTAGCATACTGAATCAAAGAAACAACTATAGTATACAGAGTTGAACTCTGTCAATGATAAATTTTTGTACCCAACACAAAACTCCTCAAGATCCTGGATACAATTGTTTGAATGATTCATAATGATGAGATTAAGAGAGCAGAGTCAAATCTCATATTGTAGTGAATTTGAGACTCAAAAACCAACATACTATCTCAATAATACATAACACTTCCAGTAGAGATCAAATTTCTGTTATACCAAATCTGTTTCCCACTATGTTTCCATAATGTTGAAATCAATGAAAACACTGGAATAATCAAAACATCCCATGTTCACTTCATGCTCATGTTGTAGGGTTACCATATTTCCAACACTAATTGCTACTCCAATTGTTTCCAACTAGAAAGTAAAAAACAATCGTGCAATAATCAATGCTAAAATAGATGTTCATTAATGTTTTCTACTTATGTGGTTCATTAGGAAGTAGAAATATATGGAAAAGTAGATGTTCATCAACTATTTTATTAAATATATGGAAAAGTAGATGTTCACCAATGTTTTCTAATCATGTGGTTTATCAAGAAGTAGAAATGCTAAAGCGTTACTCTGACATCATTCTATAGTTTATTTACTTATGTTCCTAGCTAAAGGTTGGCTCAAAGGAAGATCCAAAGTATAGGCAACACTTGGAGGCAATTTAACTTCAATTTTTACAGCTCCACGATGGTGATATTGGTTGCTCCAGACAACTACAATATTTATTCAAATTTAGAATATAAGTGTTCCCTTCAATAATTTTCATCTTTGTGGTTGTAAATTTGTCAAAAGGTTAGTCTCTTTTCTTTGTATGGCTATTCATTTAGTTAGTTTTCAGCTATATGTTGGACATAACTACCTTTGGTGTGTAAGGAATTTGTATAACTTTTTGTTGCTGTTATGTTATTGATTTTGTTCTTTGTTGTCTTTCTATTCCTTGTATAGTTCCTTTTGAACTACATTAATCTTTTGTAATTAAAATTTATTTAATAAAAAACAATTGTGTGAGAATCATTAGTTGTCATCAAGGATAATCCATCAGAGTCCAAGAAACATCACCACAAAATAATTTTGTGGAAGAAGTATGCAACTTGTTGGTAGGGAAATAAATGGTCGTGCCCCTAAACATAAAATACATGCTGCCAATGGATAATAAATTATGAATTAATTAATGGTTGTTGCAGTGTAGTAAAATTCATACCCTTTGCATTTTCACACTTGTTTTGGCCCACCTTGCTTTATTTATACTTCTTTATGGCTTAATTGGTCCTATTTTGCATCCACAAGCCCTATGAATTATATCTTTTTTTGGTTAATCCCAACATTCTCCAATGCATAAATGATAATTTAATGACTCCATTTGTGTGTCCTTGATTTTTGGGTTGGGACTAAAATGCCACCTAGGGCTTCTTTGACCTCCAAAGGTCTTGAGACCCTAATTTTGAGGTATCTTAATTGGGCCCTTTTGGTGTCTATGCCCCCAAGTTTCATGGCTTGGGACTAAGATGCCACGTAGGGCGTCTTAGTCCTCTTTGAGTCATTTTGAGGATTTAATTTCAAATTATGGCAGGATTTAGCCTCCTTTATTTATTGAATTCATATGTTGGCTTGGTGTGATGTAATTTCGGGATATTAGGCATAGATAAGTATAAATACAAGGTTCATTCATTTATTTCAATCCAAGTCTTTTGTGAGAGCATTCATAATATCAAATTGAGTTCACAAGAGCATTCAAGAACAAATTTATCAAGCATTTGGAGCCATTATCAAGATTCAAGCATCATATCAAAGATTTTATTGCATCATGTGTGTTGTTGTGCTAACATTTGTGATGTATGGTTTTGATTCAAGCAAGCAATTCGAGATCATTCCTTTGGTTCAAGATCCATAATCCATTGTAGCCATTGCACAAAAGTTTATAGACTTTATAAGGGTTTGGTGATTTGTAGCATTGCATGCTGTTCATTCACCATTTCCTTCATTATTTCTATTTCATTTCAAGGTCTAATTACCAATAAGGGGTTTGAACAAGGAAAACCTCCATTTACTAACAAAGAACAAGTTTTTCCCATCTTGCATATTTGTGATTTCAGATCTAGGTTGAAGTCTTGAAGATCATTTGGAGTACAAAATTGTAAAAGTTGCAAAGTTGCATTACAAAGTTGTCATCTTCACAAAAAATCACCTATAGGCTGAATTCAAAAGTTTCAGAACTTGAGATCAGAAAGGAAGCAAGTGCATACCTTGGAGCTCAAGATCACATTCGAGTTTGTAGAAATTGAGAATAGGACCAATATGCCACCTTTGGGAATCTTAGTCCCTCTCAATCATATTTTTAGTGGTTCTTTTCTGATTTGGTTCACATCCAAAGAAATCTACCCTAAAAAAATAACAATGAGACTAATACACCATCCTAGGCATCTTAGTCCTCCATAGCACTTTTTGGAAGTCTCTTCACATTTCCAGAATCCCTACAACATCTCTAGACTTCCTTGTGTGCACATTTCTAGTTTCATAGTTTTCTATTGCATTCTGTTTATCTTTCTAGGTCATTTAGTATTCATTTGCATATCACATTGTGTTTTCCAACATTTTCTTTCCCAAGTTTATACTTGGTGGTGAACCCCTTTAAAGCTGAGAAAGCCCCCCCTTCCTAGGTTCTCCTCATTGTGAATTGACTCACCTTGTGAGGTTTTTAGTCAATCCAATTGGGACTCCTAGGACATTATTGAGTGATTTGTTGGAGAAATAGTGATATTCATATATCCATTTGTCCACCAATCATTTGGTGAACCCGAATTTTATGCATTCATTTATGATTTGGAGTCCATTAAAAGTCCTTAGGATCTAGGATTGTATCCATTCTTGCATTTTGCATTAGTGAAAGTTCATCTAGGGTTTCTTGCATTTTCCATTAGTGAAAGTTCATCTAGGGTTTCTTGTATTTTGCATTAGTGAAAGTGAATATAGGTCTCATCTTTACTTTATTGCATCATTTCACTTCATTGAAAAACTGAAAAGTGCATTGTTCTTCATCTTCATTGCATTTACAAACATTCTTATTGCATTCAAAATTGAAAAAAAAATTGCATTCCATATTGCATTCAATTCTTGTTCCTAGTTACTTTTTATTGTACTTATTTGCACATTTTTCTATTTTTGAACATCAGTATCTTGCATAGGAAATTTGTAAACACTGTTGACATTCCAGAATTCACTTTTTTTCTATAAAAAACCTCTACTAAAATTCCCTTCCTGGTGTCTTAGTCCCTCTTAGGATTTTTCCCTTGAACGTCTCTCTCTACTGTTTGATGTCTATTTCAGTCCCTAGAACTTTAGAATCTCACTAGGAGGACCAAGACACCCTTATTGGCGTCTTAGTCCTTGTTGACTTTGACTCTAGTTTTTAGGATCTGAAATTGCTTTTTTGTGTTTCTGTGGGCTTCCTTCAGTTTTCTATTTCAATTTCTAGAATTGTTGTTATCTCAATTTCTTTCATTTCAAGTGCATTCATTCAATCTTGCATCATGGATATGTGCTTTGGAAAGTTGTGGATGTCCTTGAAATGTTTGGTAGATGTGTCAAATTGTGCCTTTAGTAATGACCCTAACAAAATTGAACTCACTCATGCTCACTCAACTCCTAATGCATGTCCTCCTCGTGATGTTAACATCATTGAAGAAGATGATGACAACATTAATAAGTTCCAAAACAATTTTCTTGATAACCTTGAAGCTAATGCATATTTATATCCCTCAATGAAACAACTAGATCCTCCCACAATACCACCTCTTGAGATGTTTGGTTACT
>VDFB02071401.1:0-41156 GCA_007258455.2 Sequoia sempervirens | reverse complement strand
TGACTAGTTCTAGGACTTGTTGATGTGTCTTCTTTAAGTGTGTGCTTAATAATCACATTCATAATTTCAAATTCAAACTTGCTTATGTGTCTTACGTGTGTGATTCATGTGTGTACATGTGTGATCATTCATTTAAATATTGCCAAATCAAGCTAGACACCAAACACATAAAGACAAGTCACTCTACACATTCTTCTAACACATTCATATCCAATCACTTTCTATCCTAATTCACACTTTTCTTAGTCACATCCTATATATTTCATCTTTAATCAATCCAAGTCATCCAATCTAATCATTCCACATCATCACCATCACCACTTGTCAAAATGGTCATAATCATAAACAAGCCCAATCCTAATCATAAGCCAAAAGTCATAATCCAAGGGGGCTATCCCTCTAGTCCAAATCATGAGACAAAACCTAAGCCTGAAGTCATAATTCAAGGAGTCTCTTTCTCTAGTTCAAATCATGAAACAAAACCAAAACATAAAATCAGACTTCAAGGAGCTTCTCCTACCACCTCTAATGATGACATGAACTATGTTGCATACTTTGAGGAACAAATCGATATGCAAGAGCTTACACATGTGTGTGACACCATGCCCACATTCGAAAACAAAGACCTAGCATCTCAACTTCAAAACCTCCTTCAAACACTTCACCAAATACCCCAACCCCTAGACCACCAAACCATACAAAGCTTTCAAACCCTCTTCCAAAATTTTCAACAACCACAACATCATCCCCTATCCATTTATTATCAACCAATTCCACCTCAACCTAATGTGTCATCCCCTACCACCTCATACCAATCTAATCCATCCACTTCTTCATATGTCAATGCCACATCAACCTATCAAGCCACATCATGACAAACACATGTGAATTTAAGTCCACCTAGGCAACAAAATCAAGATCCTTTAAGTCTTAATGCAACCATTGACAAGGGGAACACCAATCTAGTTCATGCACCCTATAACTTTATCATACCATCCTTCAATCAAAATCAAAACCCTAAGCCAACACCTACCACCCCTACACCTCCAAGGGATGTGACCCAAGGGCTACAAGCAAGGAATCAATTGTCACCATGTCATTCAACACATATACTTGAACATACAAAAGAGTACTCAAACATCATGCCAAGTCCTTCAAGCCAACCATGTCATCCACAACCCCTTGAGCCAATTCAAGAGTCTCCCTTCATAAGTCCAAGTCACCCTCTATCATGCTCCTATGTTGTTGACCATCAAGAACATGACAAGTCTCTCCATGAGAAATCCCCTTCCACCTCCATTCAAATAAGTCATGAGGTATGTCAAGAGCACAATCCTAAACATGAGAAAACATTACCCCCTCATCCACATAAAGATCAACACCCTCCCAATGATTCCATTCATAACATACCTAATACTATTCATGATCAATCTTCCATCTTTGATCAAGACCCCTTTTATGATCAAGAAGACCATGATGATCCTCTTAGCCAACTTTATGCATTCCATGGTCAAGAGTTTTCCACCTCACCCATCCATGATTCACAAAAATCCACTTCCCATGATGAGATAATTTCCTCCCAAGCACACATAGAATATCAAACAAATACTTTGGATCTAAGTGAACACAATGATAATCAAGATCCTAATGATCCTCCATCACCCACTATCGACCCCATTGAAAATCCTTCATCATATCCTATTGGTCTTTCCACCCTCATTCATGAATTTTCCTCCTTAGAACAACAACAACCATTATCTTCTCTATCCAATAAGGAACTCATGTCTAGTGTTTCACCTACACCTAGTCCCATTATCCATTACACACTCCAAAACATGAACCACCAAGGTAAAGGTCTAGACCTTCATGAACAAGATATTTTGGAGCCCATCTATGTCAAAGTCCCTCCACACTCTTATGGCCTTGGACATACACCCCAAGGACAACAACCTAGAGATGTTGGTATTTCCTCCATACATCTGAAGTCCACTTTTGTCCATCATAAAGCATATCATACACCTAAAACATATGTTTCCATCCCTCCATCATCCTACAAGTGTCAAAAGCATGTGACCATACACCTTCCACTATCCACTTTTCCACCATTACTTCCAACTCCTAACATCCCTCCATCCACTTTACCACCACTTCTACCAACACCTAATATCCCCATTATCCCATCCCCTTATCCCTCCATCCATAAATCCTCTAAACATCTTAATCATGACCAATCAATGCACACATTGTCTAAACATAAAGCTTCCACCCATTCCACCATACCCATGGGATTCAAAAGCAATAATTTCAATGCCTCTACCTATAAAGTAAAAAATCCTAAGGGTTCTCATGCCTTAGGACATCAATACAAAAATTCAAAGAAAAATACATCTAAAAAGCTATATAAACCCATACCTCCAAAAGTAAAGGCCAAAACTAAATTGGTTTGGGTACCTAAGCAAAAAGAAAACAAGTCAAATGAGGCATCCACATCACAAAAATCCCAACCATCACACATTCTCATTCCATTCAAAAGTCTCAAATTCCTAAAACCCACAAGCAAAATAATAATCATAAAAATACTAAGTCTATGTGGGCACCTAAAACACTTCATCCACCACCTCCTAAGCAAACATCTTCATTGCTCCCTACACCCCATCCACATCAAAAGCTTCAATGTTTATCACAATGTGTGCAACCATTGGTCATGATTCCCTTCCATTTCACAACAATTCCACATACCTCCATATCCTCACCCTACACTCATTATCCCACATATCTCCCCCACCATCTTCCTATGGTCCATGCTTTTGGCTAAGTCTCCCCATTCATCTTTTTCATAAGTCCCATATAATCCCTATCATCTTCCCTACACAATCCACATCATAATCAACTATTTCCCTCCCTAAAACTTTCATAATTCATCATCTACCTACTCCATCTCACACTCATGTAATTCCTTACCAACATCTATGAGCATAATGACATTTGACATGGTCCATGTAATGACATCCATATCTAGTAGGACTACCACCTTTCATGGAACTAGAAACTTGAGTCCCTCCTATCCATATTCCCCTTCTCCTATCCAAAAAAAAAAAAAAAGTAAAGAGAAATCCTTCCGTCGAACGGTGAAAACTTGGTAAACAGGCACCCTGGATAAGTACCATGATGAAAACCTAGCAAATAGGCATCATATGTAGATCTTCTATGTCACTTACACTTGGGGGCACAATGTCTTATCTATCCAACCTATCATTTTCATGTCATATCATTTCCATCTTACCTGCCATCTTTAGCCATCATATTGAGTCTATTCATACATACCTATCATATTGAGTCCATTCATCCACCCTTCTTCTTTTGATCTTGATGAAGAAATAGGGGCAAAATTTTGAAACATGTTTTGGGTATCTCTTGACATACCTCATCCTTCCAAACAAGCCTATCATTATCCTATTATCATAAGTTCTGTCATGAAAAATCCTAAGTGTTGTACCTAGAATGGGGCATGTTATTCCTATGCGACATAGTCTTTGACAATCACATCCTTGCTCTCCTATGATGCATACATCAATTTCATTCACTATGACGTATACTTTCCATCCATCAATCAATCATGAGCCTTTTATCCCTTATCCCATCACCCACCCTTTCATCCATCAATCCCATCTATTCCCTTGCACCTAGACTTGGTTTTCCCCTTGTCATTGGTATCTAGCACAAAGGCTACTCAAAAATCCAAAAAAAAAATCAAAACATTTCAAAAATCTAAAAAAAAACACATCAAAACATCTCAAAAATCCAAAAATATCAAAACATCTCAAAATCCAAAAAAAAAATCAAAACATTTCATAAATCCAAAAAAAATCAAAACATTTCAAAAGTACAAAAAAATTAAAACATTTAAAAATAAATAAATAAAATCAAAATATCTCCAAACATACAAAAAAATCAAATATCCAACAAAAATCCAAGCAATAAAATCAATCCATCCAATTGATTCTTCCAATCTATCACCTCAATCCGATCATCCAACCAGTCAACCAAATCAATCATCTTCATCAAAACCATTCATCCATACAATCAACTCAATCAAATAAATCCAAGCAATAATCCAAATGCAAGTCAATCCTTAATCCATACCAATCAAGACAATCAATCTTGTCAAATTATCCAATCACATCCTTTGGTCTTGATCCTTATCTTGTTGTAAACCTAATCAATCATCCAATCAATCAGTCAACTATCAATCATCCTTGTGTTGCTCTAGGGACATGTCGCTCCCCACAATGACAACACTATCATCATCATCGATCAATTAATCAATCAACGATTTACAGCTTGACAGGGGCAATTCCTTGTTTGTTTTTGTATCATTTGTGCATGCTTGCTTGCTTGCTTGTGTGTGTTATCATTTTATCTTGCATTTGTATCAAATCCATATCATTCTAGCTAATATTCATATCTTGTGTATGTTGGAGTAGTTTTTTGCACTATCCTTTGCATCTAAGGTCATATCATACCTTTTTTGCATTAGGACTTTAATGCTCTAAGTCTACTTCTTCATACATCTAGACAAGGTTGTATTACGCTAGGGCACGAGACACGTCGTCACCTTGGTCCTTATACCTTGGTGCATAACGTCTAGTGCTAAATCAAACATCATGGTTGCTCACTTTCATTGCAGCATAACGTATCATTCACCTCCTTCATCCACTTTCTATCTTGCATCATTCGTCTTATCCCTCCCTTTATCATTTCATTTCGAGAGCCTACCCGTGTTTGTTCAACCCGCCTATCCTCTCGAGGGGGCATCATCATTCCATCATCATCCTATCTTTCTATCATTATCCATTTTACTCTATCCATACCTTAACTTCTTTGAAATGATGTTACTTGACACAAATCTCATCATCTCGAACATCATCTCAAAGAGGGGCAAAATGTAGACACCAAAAAAATGTCCTCTTATGATTTCTTGTCACAACATTGCATCATCTAGACACCTTGTATCATGTTTTGCCCTAGGTACCCATGTCATCATCTAATTAGTTAAATAAATCTTATTTATTTGACTAATTTCATTTATTTCCTTCCTATGCATAATTCATCAATTCCTCTAATGTTAATTAAATAATTTATATTGTTTAATTAATTAAATCATTTCCATCCATTCCTCTAATGTTAATTAAATAATTTATATTATTTAATTAATTAAATAATTTCTATTATTTAATTAATTAAATAATTTCTATTAATTATTCTAATGTTAATTAAATAATTTATATTATTTAATTAATGAAATCATAAATCCAACATTAATTAAATAAATCAAATATTTAATTAATAAAATCTCAAAAATATCTTCTCGCTTTCTTTCCAAAATCTAAACTCATGTGTATCTAATTAATTTATTTAATTAGATAATTCATCAATTATCCTTCTCATCTTTTTCAGGATTTATTTCCTTTGAAAGATAATCAAAATCTTTCTATCTTTTCACATCTTATCTTATCTTGTTTTAATTCTTTTAAAACAATAAATCAAAATCTTTCTATCTTTTGAAAATCTTATCTCATCTCATTGTATTTCCTCTTTTGTCAAAAATCAAATCCTTATCAATCTTATCAAATCTTATATTTGTCCACATTGAAAATCTATAAATCTAACCTTTCACAAGTCATTTGGATCGAATCTTCTTCTAGCATCTTCACTCTGTCAAAATCAGTCTTCAATCGCTATCTATCATCTTCATCAGGTCGTTATGCTGCAGAATTGAGCAACCAACATTCCTCCAACAATCAACCTTCGAAATCTTGCATTCTTGTGCAGGTGGAGAACCATGGAGATCAATCAAGTCTAGTTTGAGAATTGGTTTGCATATGTTCTTTTATTTATTTGCATTTTGATACTAGTTTGTGCTTCATGGTGCTTGATAGGATTTAATTAGTTTATTATTGTTTTCAACGCATGTAAACCTTTGGATTATTTACCTATCTACAGTACCTAATAGGATTGTGGCATCATCTTCATCTACCACAACACATGAGCATGTTTCAAAGACAATATTCATACATATGGTTTCATCTTCCTACCAATTCCTATATGGAATGGGAAGCATTCCTGCATTTGTACTTGGTATAGCTTCTTCCCAAGGGGAGAAACACTATTTGTAGAGATTCCAAATTATGTTTTTCCTTCAAGCACTCGGCATTTTCGCATGAAATTACACATTGTATATACGTGATGATGTAGTCCTTGTGGGGTATCATTGAGTCCATATATCTTGTTTGTTTCTTTTCTCTCTTTTGGAGAGGAGTTTTGTCCCACTAGGTTTCTTTTTTTCTTTGTTTGTGAGAGATTGCATTTGCATTGTACATGGATACCTAAAATGACTTCATGGTGGGGACCCATCTTCATCTTTACATAATTTGTATAATAATCTTCTCCCTAAGTTTCACTTAAGAAGGGGTGTTGGTCTTATTAGGTGTTTTACCTAACTAGTTAATTAGTGGGTCATTTTTACATGTTAAGTTTACTTAGGTCCTAGGTGTGTTTTTTAGAAGTTTTAGTTGTTTAGATAAGATCTTATCTATTTTGGTTTTTATCTTGTTACCTAGGTCATTTAATATTGTTGAGGTGATTGTCTCATTGTACAGGATTAAGACACATGTCAAGATCTTATCTAATCCTATCTCTCAACTTGCCTTTATAAGCAAGTCATCATACGTACATTACATATTCAATCTTATAATATTGCATCCATTGTCATAGAAAGCTATTCTTGCCATTTTATCTCTTGTGAATGATATTTTGATCTAGAAACTATTCGTGGGGATGTTGGAAGTTACCATTTACTCATACACCTTAGTGGTCATTTATTTTGACAACAATTGCAAAATGGCAAGGAGAAGTTACAAAAGCATCTTTTTGCCCACTAGCACATTTGCAAGGCTGTTGGTATGCAAGTCAATACTAGCAAGACCAAAATCATGATTTTCTCCAACAAGAGGATAAAGATCCAAAAATAAGTTCTACATTGAAGGAAATGCTCTTGAGAAGGTAAATGAATATGAGTATCTCAGGATTAACTTCAACAACAAGCTTAGTTGGGAGACCTATAGAAAGAAAAGAACTTTAGGGGGTTGGAAAGCTTTATTTTCCCTTCAAAACAGATGTAGAGAGGTTAAGTTATGGGATTGGAAAACTATTCAAATTCTTTTTGGTCTTTTAATTATTTTGGTGATGCTTTATAGTTGTGAGCTCTGAGCAAGTAGCATGTTAAAGGCAAAGTGGAAGCAAATAAAGAGAATTCAAAAGTACATTATCACTAGTAAGTTCAAAATAAAAGTGTCGATCTTTTATGAGAGCTTACTAGCTCAAGTAGGGGTTATTCCTATTGAATCCATTGTGATGGTTTGTCTCATAAGATATCTCAAAAGAATTGATCAAATGGAAGCATGCAAATGGTCAGTTGTCTTCAACAAGGTCCTAAGTGAGAAAGAAGTCATGGATAAAGCAAAACAGCAAATGAATGAACAAGCGAATCTTTATTTGAATGCTTGTCCTAGTGACAAGAAAGATATCAAGACATTTGTCATAAAAAAAATTTGCAAGGCTATGTAGAGAAGAAGTCTAGGGAGAAAGGAGTATTACCTTGAGGAATTTAACCCCGCATGTGATCATTAGCAGAAAGCATACATAGGGGTGAATATCCCTTGGTGAGCAAAGTTTCTAATTGCTTGGTTAAGAACTAACTCACAAAAGCATCCATGTGAAACAAGGTGGTAAAGGCCAAAAGGAACTTGGGAAGAGAGAGTTTGTATCTTTTGTTCTTCTAGGTAATAGAATCAAAAAAAACTATTTTTCATTGCAATGCCTACAAGGACATCAAGGAAATGTATCTAGTATTTTGTTTGATGTTGCTCCTAAGAAAGTTGGAGAACTCATTATCACTTCGAACAAGAGAAGAAATGAAAGGTAAAGGTTTGATTGGTGTGGCTGGCTATCCCATAGGCTATTTTTCGCCCTATGGATGTTAAAAGTTAATCCATTCTGTTCACTTGGGCATTTCATCTTCCCATGCATCTATTATTTCCCATTCTTGAATTTACATCAAAACTCCTATATTGACTAGGCATGTGAATTATCTTGGCAAGCATTTGTTAGCAGGCATTTCACCTTACCTAAGTGACCATTCTCATTCATAAGCGGCACAATTCCTTGCCCAACTATTGGATGCAATTGCATATGTTGGTAGCATCACCTACGGCAAGGGTTTTTTGTGTTTTTGGCAAACACTAAAGGGACAAGCGAATAGTGAAGAGACAAAGGCAGATGATGAAGAGTTCGGAAAAAGAAGACTCTTGGTATAAATGCTTTGGAAAGCCATTAATGGGAGTTTTGGGCAAAGTAGATGAGTAGGTTGGTTGTATTAGCTAGAGCCATGCAAACTCATAGTGCAAACATTGTCAAAGCCATGTGAGGCTCATTGCATATATCTTCCAAAGCTATCCATGATGGGTGTTTGGCTAGCTACTTTTGGAAAGCAGAGCGATGCGTGCTAGCAGAGATTATTGAAGCCCAGCAGATGTTGGCTAGCCAGTCAAGGTAACCATAGCCTTCTTTGTTGATCAAATAGTTTAAATTGGTTAGCAAAGGGCATTAATAGGGGAAAGCATGATGCTACAAGTGCAGAGCAACTATTGCAGGGATAACATTGAGTGGCCATTGAGACGCTTTGGATGATGGCAATAACTCACATTGAACAGAAGTTGTATGCTGATCCATTAGGGTTGATGCAACAAGTTTTTGGACTACTAAAAGTGTGGCCAGTAGATCAATTTCATGGATTTCAGTAGTAGAAGTCTTTCATGCAGAGATTGAAATCCAATTTCTCTCATTAGAAAGATTTCAATCCTTCATTCTACATAATTGCAACTAGAGTTGCAAGTCATGTTCATTTTCAAAACATTCTATAGATGTATTGTAAGATTTGTTGAAACATTGTAAGCATTCTTGCATATGTGTGTGTGCAACTGATTGCAAGGTGATTAGTTTATTTTCTGCATGATGAAATATTTTTTGTTTGTCTTTTAAACAGGTGGCAATTGGCAACCATTATAGGTTGTTAAGTTCATACAGAGAGTTTGAGGGCATCTCACATTCATATCCATTTGTTGATGTACTAGACTGCAGCATGGCTGCCCCAGATATTATTATATTTTATTTTAAGAATTAAAAAATTCCAAATGGCAACTGCTTGGGATTTCAGCTACAAGGTTTTATTAAGAAAAAGGAACATAGTGAATTAGTTTTCAAATCCAAAATGTCTAATCAATACAAATGCTCTCCTTATCCAAAATGGTCTAAAAGCATTTAGAGTCTGTTAGAAAGGTGCCTAACAAGTAGCCATATTAAGTAAAGACCATTCAATATAGATTTATGGCTTACTCGTAAGCAAACCCCAAGTGAATCATTAAACATTATGATAATATTCAATAAAGATGGAAATCGAAAGTAACAACTCCCAAATTATGTAGTAAAAAGGGTACCCAACAATGTGCCGAATTATTTAGTAAAAAGGGTTCGGCTGCCTAATCTTCCCCTCCACCTTTGAAACGACTCCCTTCTGAAGGAGGTGGGTGAAGCCCTTGGTGATTTTTTGTTGGTGGATGATGAATCTTCTGATATTCTTCATTCCACTTTTGCCCGCATACTGGTTGAAATGGATGTTTCAAAAAGGTTACCTATTGAGATTTTATTAAAATCTTCTAAGGGTTCTTGGGTCCAATCTTTGGATTATGAAGGGATTCCCTTCCGATGCAGGTGTTTTAAAACAGGACATGCTGCTGCACATTGCGGATTTGAGAAAAAAGCAAAGACGGCTACTTGGTGGAAAGGCGCTTCTCAACAGCATTATACGATTGAGAAGAAATCTAAACATAGGAGCTTTTTTGAGGTGGTTGCTTCAGAATCACAGGGTTTTGAGGCATCCCCTTCGGATGTCTCAAATGGTGGGGCTGCTAAGGCTTCCCCTATTGTGCAAGTGACTAGGTCTCAGCCTGCCATTTCTGGTGATTGCGCTACGACTTCCATATTGAGCGGCATTTCTGATAAGTCTGTGTCTGTGCAAAGGAACAATGATGAAATCTCTAAAACTCCGGATGCAGGCATTCATCTTCAAGATAATCGTGAGTTGGCTTGGCTTGATAAGGCAGCACGTGGAAGAAGGCTGGATTACAGTTAAGGGTAAGAAAGCAAAACCCTCTAGGCCTTCTTTTGACATGACTCTCCGCTCCCACAAGAGTGGTTCTAAATGTAAATCATGATGAGTCTTGTTTGGGTGCTGGTTTTTGGCTGGCTGCAGATCTGCAGCCTTGTCTTTGATTGTAAAGGGTTTCAAGTCCCTTCAAAACCTGTTTTATCCTAAATCAAAAACAATGTGTCGTCCAGCATATAATATCATGTTCTATAAAAAAAAATTACTGGAGAGATTTTTAATACATTTTGGCAGCCACATGCCATGTACAAGGTTCTCAGCCAATCAAAAATATATATTTGCTTTTAAAATCAGACTTTTCTTGAAATTATATGTTATCTTTGTTAAGAAAATACTCCCAATGGGGCTTTTTCTACATTTCTTTTACCAATCTTTCTCATCCTGATGATGGATCACAGAGTTTGATCTGAAAAGTTAATGGAAAAACGAGTTGTTTCTAGAAGCTTTTTACATGATATCCATACACTGAAAATCCCATGTTCACCAATACGTTATCCTGCCAGTTCAAAATAGTCTCACCATTTTGAAAGATTCAAAACATTACCAAAATCATTGAGATTTCAACCTGCAGTACCTTTGAAAATGATTCTAACTTTCCATAAATCCAGAAAAAACTAAAATCGTTTGCGACACTGACATGACTTAAAAAAAGGAGACATTATATATACATAACCTCTCTGTCATTTTAGGTTTTTAAATCATCTGTAGATTTTATGTGAAATATATCCATTTCTGTCATATGGAAGGATCTGAAGCAACCTTCCGCGGCAGCATTTTGCACGTGGGACAGTACCACTTCCCCTTAAAGCGTGTCTCTGAGGTTAAACCAACACATGCATAGTGAAACCATTCTCCACCTTCACACTACATAGAATCACACTTCAGCAAATGAGCATTCTAGTGCAATAGTTAAATCAATTCATAAAAAAAAAATAGATGAAATTTATGATAGCTACTCACATTCTCATTATCACAGGCAATCATATCTCCAAAAGAAACCTTGAATGAAAATTTATTACAATGTGAGCTAGTCAGCACTTAGTTTTAAACAGAAAGGAGTGAAATTTTTGGATGCAGAAAAACAAATGAAATTACAAATTAGGTAAATGAAAAAAAACCATCAAATCATGATATCTAAGAGCACTATTTTCATATGTACACTAAGTTGGATGCAAAACATGCCTGATGACAGACACAATAGGTGGGCTCATTGGGATCAATGGGCTGATCTACATCAACAGGAGCAGGAATGGTCCTTCTGTGACTACCTGGAGGAGGCATGAGCTCAAAATCCCTATCCCGGTCCTTTTCCCATTCTCTTTCAGCTTTTAATTCAAGCTTCCTAGCTTGGGGTGTAAAGAAATAACTTTTCCTTCTTTCCTCCCTTGAGCTGATTGGTGGAAGAATGGCAGGTTCATCAGGGCCTATTCTCCCTTCTGTTCATATTCATGTCAAACAATGACAACCATATAATAAGCTAAGCAGTAAAACTCCTCCTAATGTTTCTAAAATTACTATGCTATCACACATAAAATTTCAAATATATATACATGTCTATAAATGCCTCCTGAAAACTCACTTCTTTACTCATCACTGAAGAAATCATCCATATTTTTCCTCGTGCACAAATTTAAAACAGTGTACATAATTCACAGTGCTATTCATATTACCTTGCTTTAGGTCCTCAGCAAATTGAAACAAGTCCTCATTTAGTCTTTTTATATGGCTTTCTAACTGCAAAAAGTGACCAATTATTCCACATAAAATGTTAGACTAATAACTAATATCTGAGCTTTTTGGAAACAGACACACCATTCAAAATACAATTGATCTGAAATCAGATTATCCTAAAAAGAAGCATGAACAGATAACATTTCTGAATTTAGTCGCTAATGTTTGTTCACAAAGTCATTTAGAATCTGGATGACAAACTTTCCAAAACAAGCCTGAAAATTTAATTTCTCAGGCATTGTTTACAAGGTTATAATTTAACTCGTTTAAAAGAAGAATCATCCAATGAAGTATATTTATGATTTGGGAATTCCAATAAGCCATCCTAAGCTAACCATTGTTGATGAATGCAAACATGCCTATAAATTGTAAAGTTTTTCTTCCGTGAAGATAATTTACCCAACAAATCCATTTTTTTCATATTCTGCAGGCTAAGCCATAAAGAGTATAGTGACACGTTTCTTTTTTTAAAATTAGCAAAAAAAGAATGCCAGAGGTTAACTTGTCCAGAAACATATTTTTGCAATCAAAGCAGAGAATACACACAAAAAACGCAAAAATGAACTGCTGATAATTATTCCTTTATTAGAAAGCACATCTACTAAAAATCAAAACAACCTTTCTTAATTTTAACACTTCTGAATTCCATTTAAACCTCACAAAATAATTATCTAAAACCTGGAAAGTGTCCTTACGTGCAAAATACTAACAAACAAAACAGTAACATGTGAAAAGAACACAATGCTTAGAAAATAACTGCAAATATGTTTATACTGATAACAAGAATAGCAGGTCTCTTCAAGGGAGCAATCTCCTCGAGACTATTACAAAATAATAAAATATGATTATCAGCCCATTCAACATCACCACTTCGGAAGGGGGATATTGGTCCTTGGGTCCTAATGTGCCTTCGGGCATCAAGGAGTTTAGCTGGTTGCTCCTTTGGGGTCCCTACTATCTTAATTGTTTGATCCCCGACTAATCAGATATAGTGGTTGATCACCGGGTGACAAGAGACGAGGCATTACTTATCTACAGTCACGGCCTCCACCCCACCCAGAAATATTCCAAGATAATATTTGCTTTATTACAAAGTCAATATGAAGTTTTCACAAAGAATGACTTACAAGGTACAACCAATGTGGGAGAAATCCACTCAATATAATACTAACTAATAGTACTATGACTATTACAATCTCAAAATAGTTAGGACTAAACGATCCTAACATGCCCTCCCCCTTCAGAAAGCTTTGTCCCTAAGACTTGAACTAGGGAAACTGCTGCTAAAACTAGTGGAGAGGTTCTCAAATGGAATCTTTTGGTTGCAGTCCTCACCACTGAACCAAAACTTTTGTAATGGCAGTTATGAATGGAGCATGATTGTTGGTCCAAAAGAACCTCCAACTCAAGGATGATAAATCCTTATTCATCCAATTCAGGAAGTGTGGATGGAATATGAACATGCTGGCAAAGGACATTCTTTAGACATGAGAAATGGAAAATAGGATGTACCTTGGAGGACGGAGGAAGATCCAATTTGCAAGCCACTTTACCCACCAGATATAGTATCTAGAAGGGTCCAAAAAATCTGGGCACTAACTTCTGTTTACTGATAAGCTTGAGGGGCATTTGCTTATATGTTTGAAGGTGTAGGAAAACCATATAGGCAATAGTAAATGTGTGCTCAGAACAATGTTGATTGGCCTGATGTTTCATACAATTCTAAGCCGAGGCCAAGTTGTCCTCAAGAGTTTAGAGAAGAAACACGTGTTGATAGTGCAATCAACAACTTTCACTTTGGAACTATTGAGAAAGTAGGAAGCAAGGGATGGTGGAGGTTGGCCATACACAGCTTCACAGGGCGTTATCATGGTGGAAGAATGATAGGTGTTGTACCACCATTCTACAAGGGAAAGCCATTTAGCCCAATGAGTATGTTGATCTGAAGCAAAACAATGTAAATAAATCTCCAAGCATTTATTGACTATCTCTATCTAACCATCAATCTGCAAGTGATATGTCAAGCTCATCTTCAATTGCATTCCCTATAGCATGAATGGTTCCTACCAAAAGTTATTGGTGAAGGTGGGGTCACGATCACAAACAATGGAAGTGAACATACCATGGAGGCAGAAGATTTGGTCAAGAAAGACTTGGAGAACAATAGAGGGTGATATGGTTGGGCTAAAGAACAAAAGTGGATATACTTGGAGAGAGATGATCAATCACCACCAAAATTACTAATTTGCCACTTGACTTAGGCAATTGTTCAATAAAATCCATGGAAATATCGATCCAAACTACTACCAGAATTGGCAATAGTTATAGAGTGCTTAGGGCCCTACAGTCCAAATAGTTTCACCTTTTTACAATTGGCATGTTTCATGTCCTACAATAATTTTTTTGTTGTCTTTTTTCATACCAATCCAAAAGAAAGTTTGTTTTATTCATTCAAACGTCTTGAGGAACATGAAATGGATGTATGTAATTCCTATAACAATGGGACCCAAATAGAAAAACTTGTAGAAAGAAAAATTTTCCCTTTGTAGCACTAGTAGCTACCAGCCCAAGCGTATGCAAGCTTAGTTGTGGGATCATTTGTTATACTATTGAATAAGCAACTGAATTTGTAAATCCTTTTGTCATTCCTATTGGACCATCTGTAACCATTCTAGAGCTGGTAAGAATAAAGCACATAAGTTTCCCTAGTCCTCAAATTTCCAAGAAAGGGCACCGGCCACCACATTCTCCTTCTCCTTTTGTAGATAACCTCATAATCATAGCCTAATAATTTGGTGACCTAATTTTCTTGTTTTAGAGAGGAGACACATTGTTCTAGGAAGTCGATGAGGCTACAATGATTTTTATTATAAAAGTGGTGTCCCACTAGATATTGTCTCCATTTATTGAAAACATGAAGAATGGCAAACATCTCCTCCTCAAGTTGATTTGGCAAGATGTCACCCTACTAATGCCCTAATAGTAAAAGCTACTAGTCAGCCCT
The DNA here is from genome assembly GCA_007258455.2 of Sequoia sempervirens. Taxonomy (NCBI): domain Eukaryota; kingdom Viridiplantae; phylum Streptophyta; class Pinopsida; order Cupressales; family Cupressaceae; genus Sequoia; species Sequoia sempervirens. The sequence goes on along the minus strand of VDFB02071401.1, from coordinate 26,139 downwards.
CCTACATTAAGATGGCTCCAATGCCACTACCTAAAGCATCACTTTCAATGGTAAAGGGTTTGGAAAAGTATAGCAATGCAAATACTAGTGATGTGCATATTGCATGCTTGAGGAAAGGCAAAGCCTTCTCTATTGCTTCCGACCACATGAAGGCATTTTTCTTTAACATGGTGGTCAATGGAGTGACAATTTGATAATAGCCCTTAACAAATTTCATGTAATAGCCAATAGACCCAAGAATCCACAAAGTCTTTGAGAATTTTGGGTTTCAACCAATTCTTCATGTCTTCAAATTTTTAGGGTCAAACTTAATTCCAACAAAGATATTCAATGCAATTTGGGAAAAAGAACAATTGTAACGCTTTGCACACAATAAGTGCTTGAAAAGAAGTTGTAGGGCTTGATTAAGGTGAAGGAGGTGCTCTTCCCAAGTTTTGTGTAAATGAAAATGTAATGTCCCCTTCTCATCAGTGATTAGCCTTGCAGTTCATCAGCCTATTCCGGAGACCCGTAGGCTGGAATGAGGAGAAATTAGGGTTTCTTGGCTTGGAGTTTTGTGGCATTTCATGTTATTTACTATTTTTAGTAAATACTTTTATGGCAGTGTGCAGTTGGTTGTCTTCAGTCATCTCTTCAGTGGAGCATGTTGCTTTTGTTTCAATATTTACTTCTCAAGCTTTATTTGGTGAAATTAATTGATTAAAGGCATAAGTGTTATAATTTTCAGTTGTCCCCCCCTTGGCCTAAGGTTATAACTTGAAAGTTGTTTTAAAAAAGGGGTCATGAGGGGTACGCCCATATTATAAGATATATTAATATTTTATTTGAACTTTATGCCTTGAGAAAAGTGGACACCACCTTTTGTGAGGAGTTGTTTTTTATGAGATTTGAAAAAGAAGAATTCCAAAAGGTGACTCTTGGCGTACCTTCTTGGAATGTGATGAGTTTCTTAGTTTTTATAAAATGAAGGCTTAGCTCCAGCATTTGGTATCTACTGTTTATCATACTGTTATGCTGTCAAAATGACAATGGACATTTTGCTTTTGCTTCGAGGATGCTACCTCCTAGCCCTTTCCCAATTTTTGTTTGAATACAACACCTAGTTGGAATATTTCTGCTTCTCAACATCAGACTAGCAGATTGAGCATCAAAATTGAAGAATTTCTGGAGTATTTTCACAGTTTTGGTTTATTGGTTTATCTACAGCTGAAGCTGGTTTTTGATTATATCTTTTGGAGTGATTTTAATTTTGTTCTGGGTACTTTGGCAAATCATTTGTTGACTCAAGGCGCCCCCTTCCACAAAAGATTGGAATTTATTTCCAAGTCTTTATTTTTATCTTGCAAAATCGATTTTTCAAGAGGGTCGTACTTTTCCAGAAGAGCTTTGGAATTCGTGCAAAATTAACAGAGGTTCTTTGGAGCTGTTTCATCATTTCAGTTTGGTCGCCTACCTTCTAGCAATCAGTTGCACTTGGTCTCATTCGATTCGGAGGTAATTTGACCTACTTATGAGCATTTCATGAATTCACAGTTTGCTGGTTTGAATTTCCAGAATTCTGATTTTTATATCAGACTGTTATAGTTCTCAGTTTTTGGTCTTATACTTCAGTTTTGGAGTGTTATATGATTGTAAAAGTTCATACTTCTTTTTCTAAGGTTCACTCTCTATCTTTGTAATTTGTAATCTGCAGAGTTTAATTTGTAAAGGTTGAGATTAAGCATTACTAATCCAACCATTTCCAGTTCTGCAATTACTTATTGTTTTGTCATTAAATTACCCCTGGATGGTTTACCGCCAGTGTGGATAATCTGATTTGTAACACTCTTGTACCCACTTTCATAGTGGAGAATTCCCACAGCTCTGTGGATGCCCGCCGCAGCGGATGAATTGTTTTAATTGTAATCTTTTCCCCCCACTGTTTGGTGGTAGTGAGGAAATGCTCTTCATGGCTGGTTATCCGCCTATCAGTTTCTAGTTTTCAATTCAACACTCCGTCATATGTTAGCACCTCGCCCTCAGTGGGATCTTGAGTGCACATTCTTGACGTTGAGTAGTTTTCTTTCAAGTATTTTCATTTAGCTCCTCCGCCATATGACAACACCTATCCCTCATTGGGATTGAGTGTGCATTCTTGGTGTGAGTTCATTTCAAGTTCAGTTTTCTATTTGGAGCTAACGCTAACCGAGTTGATTAAGTGCTGGTTATGTGTGTTAATTCATCGAAAAAATTGGTTAGCATATTTCAGAAAATGTTATCAAAGAATACCAAAATGAATTTCCTTAGAAAGGGCTAAAAAGAAATTGTTCATCAAACTTGGGAATGTAGATGGAACATTAGTAAAGACAAATGTCATAATAAAAAATTCATTGTGGTCATGATGAGTGTTGAAGGTGGTCTTAGGAGGATCCTCTTCAAACAAGTGAATCTAGTGATAGCCAAATTGTAAATCTATTTTGGACAAGATGCAAACCCCATGCAATTCATCAAGCAACTCATCAATCATAATAATTGAGAACATATGCTTGATTATTGTTTAATTCCCAAAAATCTACAAATAAACACCAATAAAGAAATTCAAACAAGAACTAGGGAAGAGTATGGGCGGACAATAGGTTGAATGACCCCTGCCTATAACAATTCTTGCAATATCTATTCAATCTTGGTCTTCTACACAAAAGGTAATCAATACAACCAAATATTAGGTGTTGTACTTCTTGGAATCAACTGAATTACATGACAATGGGAATGCTAAGAGTGGAATCCATAGGGCTCTACAAATACTAAAGAAGGCATGTTTGGCAAGGAGTGCATGTAATTTTGATGATTGAGTTGAGGCATCAAATTCAGTGAGCTGCATAGAAGAAAGTTAGGTTATTACCCCATACGACCCCTCTTCCTAAAGCATCTCCATATGATGAGAGCTAATTAGGTGCATGGAACCTACTTAAAACCATATGAGTGTGTATTTTTGGTCATTAGCTGTAAATTGCAGCCATATTTTTTAGAAGTCCTAGAGGATGGGTCCAAGTGTGCATAACCATCATGCTCTAGAACCACATCACAACCTTCAAGTAGGAGAATGAACTTATCATATTATAAATTATAGTCATCCATAGAAATGCAGGCATTCCTAAATTTCCTTTTGCATTTCATTGTGCCTCCATTAGCTATCATGACTTCAAAATTAGAGCATGTCTATACATAACAATCAACCTATTTATGACTTGAGGATCCAAGAAATTATGGTTGTTGCCTAAATCAATGAAGATAGTTAAAAGTTGCTTTTTGAAGTAACCCTTACCTTCATTGTTTAGGTTGTGGTTATTTTGGCCAAGGCCTGCATTAAAATCTCGAAAGTAGGATCATTATTAGAGTCTTGTTCTCTTCCTCCATGGAGGGAACCTTTAAATGCTCAAATTCTTCAAAGATATGGGCAAGTCCTCATTGAACAAATACAATTTATGTTTTATACATTAGTGAATTGAGGAGTACTTATCATTAAAATTGTAGCATAATCCTTTGCTCAACAAGGAAACATTTCCTCATTGTTCAACCATTGATACCATTGGACGGCATTATGTTCTAAGTGGAAAGATGCCAAAGAGATGGGATGTTGATGGATTGTAAAATACTACTGTGCTCTATTTAACACACTTGCAAGGTCATCAACATCAAAATTTGGGAAGTCCAATTTAGGTGCATGTTGAGTCTTGCCTCGCTTTTTTGGGTTGGAAAAACTTGTATTTTCAATGTGACTTTTTTCCTATAAAGTACTGCTCTTCTCTGTATAACACACTTGCAAGGTCATCAACATCGGATTTTGCGAAGTCTAATTCAGGTGCATGTTGAGGCCTGCCCAGCTTTATGGGTTGGAAAAAACAATGTTTTCAGTGTGAGTTTTTTACTATATCTAAATTCTTGGATCTATGTGTTGATGGTATCGTATTTGGCATTAAAGGCATCAACCTTAGAGTCGAGTTCAGCTAGCACTTTTATCTTGGATAAGTGCTCCAACAAAGTAGAATGCAAGTGGTTGATTGCATCTGCCATCATTTCCAAAGAAGGCTCTTATTGGTCCCAACATATGTGGCTATCAACCATAGTGGACACTTGGCTTTATGAGAAGGTGGGCTGAAGTTATATGTCAAAACAATCAACTTGACAAGAGGATCACAATGAGACAACAACCCAAATGGAAAAAAATTGCTCAAGGTTACTAGATGGTGTGTCAAAGCTATATCAACTCAATGAGAGAATCACAACAAGACAATTGCCAAGAGAGAGGATAGTTTTCACAAATAATAACCTATGAGCAGATTTTTCAAACAAAACTATGAAATTCCTTTCTATTTGAGAGAAATCAGCCCCAAAAGTTTCAAATTATCAAACTACATAAGAGTCGAACCCTAACACATAGCTAGCATAATTCTTGTGTTCTGAATGCAATAACCCACTAGCCCAATGTACTCCTAGACAAATCTACCCAACCTTGGAAAATCAAATCATAACTATGTTCATAGCTAGGGTTTAGTGAGAAAACTAATAGGCTTGGGTGTGTTTGGTATGTTGTAATGTCCCCTTTTTCGGCATGATCATGTTTGTTGGTGGTTAGCCTATTACTCAGACTCTCGTAGGCTAACAGGTTGGGTTAGAGGGTCAATGACCTTATTTGGTGGGTTTTGTCGTTTTTGTCCTTGGAGTTCAGTGATTGGCTCACAGCATGCTTTGGTAGTTCAAGATTTGACAGCTTCTGACGGCACGTCAATACATTGAGTTATGGGCGAGATATTAATATTTCAGTGTATTAAAGTGTTTTACTTTATTTGACGGAATATTATAAAGTCAACTTGATTTTATAATAAAGTAATCACTAAAATTTATTTAAGTGAAATATAAAACACTTTATCAAAAGGGGCGCCATTTATTTATTCACTTGACTATTGAAAAGTAATAAAAATACATTTAAATGTATTTTAATGAGAAAGTGGCGTCATTTCCGTGGGATGCGTTCCTTTTGGCTTTATATGCAAACAAAGGAGAAATCGAACTCATTATTGATTATTGATTATTGATTATTTGATATTTCCTCTTGGCTTTGTTGAGCGTGGGTTTTCTCTGAGACAAGGGTTTCAAGAATTTTATCTCTGGAGAACGATAACTCTTCACAGATCTATAATTATGAGACTGTGAAAGATCAATTGAACGATTGCAACAACAGGGGCTTCAATTCAGAAGTTCTACAGTGCTTCAATGAGAATTTTTGTGCAGTATTCAGTAGTTTCTTCAATAAAAGGCAGGACGAGTTGAGAGATTGGCTTCTTTCTTCATCAGGAGGTCTAATCAGCTTCTTGGACGTACTTCTTGGTTGAGGACGTGATTTTCCTTTGTTCTGTGTAGCTCTTCAGGCAAGTGCGTGGGAGTTCTGGAGAAGAAACACCTTCTTCTTTGAGGGTTTTGCATATTCTTCTTTGGCGCCTAGCTTGTTCCCTTCATCTGCTTCAGTTTTAGGCTGGAGGTTGCATTCTATTGCATCCTACGCTTGAAATTGTCAGTTTTCATCATTCTTGGCTGGCAATATGGAATAAATTCTTAATTAAATAATCTGGAACATTTCGGGTATGTTTGTAACTTGTAATCTCTTTGTTTCAGTTATTTAATATCTTTTGCACTTCCATTTGGTGAATTTAAGCTCAATTCTGAGTTTTATGAGCTTTTATGTGAAATCGCCCCTTCTACTTCTCTCTAGAAATTTCTCTAAAAACCTAAAAAACATAAAAAGATAAGCAAAAATACAGGGGTTTGGATTGGGAGCCAGCAGGGCTTATCACATATGTAGACTCTCTAGTAAATTTGTCTTGTTCGTAAATAGGGAACCAGTCCAATATTCCATAGCTCTAGTTAAAAAGGATTCCACCTTCCTATAGCACCACTAGACAAAGAGAGTAACCTCCTAGAGCTAGTGTACTACAAATTGCAAATGGTCAATGACTTCCTATGGTGAGGCTTTTATTAACCCCAGAGGATGTTCCAATATACCAAAAGGTGCATATAAGCTCAAGTCTATCTAGAAATGTCGCTTAAGGCCTACATAGCATCCCTCACTTCACTAGACCATTAATGGGGAATCTAGTACAGCCAAAAACAATTCTACAATGTTTGAAAACAGACTTGACAAAGGGATTCTAAACTAGACAACTATTGCAAAAAAATGTTGGGTAAAAATGGTTAGTATCCCACTACATCCACCACTTTCTCATCACCAAGATCTTGTAAGGGTGAGGTGAGAGCATACAGTGGGTACTTATAGTAAGCCACTAGATTATTGTTGTTGTAGAACGTGGCCCTAAAAACAGCTCTAATACCACTTGTTAGAATCTTCACTGCAAAATATTAACAAACTAAGGAAAAACATGTGAAATGAGCACAATGTTCATAACTAGCTACAAATATGCTTATATTGATAACAAGAATCACAAGCCTCTTCAAGGAGGTAACCTCCTTGAGAGAAAAGCTCTATTACAAAATATGATATGAGGATGATGTTTGCTTTACTATTGTTGAGAAATGTTGTCATGTCCCCATCTTAGTCAGCACAGCTGGTGACGAGGTTAGCCTATCATTTCGATCCTCGTAGGCTGACAGGAGTGTGCAGAGGATCATCTGGGGCAGTTGCTCAGTGTTTGGTAGCTCCAGTTTTGCGGTTGTGTCGTTGGGCCTCGCAGAATCTTCCTGTGAGCATTTTCGTGAACTTTCTATTTTTAGAAAGTTAGGTCGAGCGGAATTTGCTATTCAGCCAGGTTCACAGTTGACCACCGCTTCTTTTCGACGAGAAAAATAAGGTTTTATGGATTATTAAATATTTAATATTTTGACTTTATAATAAAGTCACTTTATTGAAATATTTAAATATTTAATTATTTGGCTTAATTATAAAGTATTTATTATACTTTATAATAAATTATTAAATGTGACTTTAATGAGTATTTTATATTCATTAAAAAAGGGGACGCCAATAATTAATTATTTCTCCTAAGTTAAAAGTGCAAATTAAATCATTTATTTAAATGACTATTTTAAAAGAGAGTTGGGTCGAATTTCTTCAAGGCATATATATTCCTTCTCAAGACAAAATCGAACTATCTTGATTATTATTCAATTTTGTCTTTATTGCTCTGAGCATTGGAGTTTGCAAACCCTAGGGTTTCTGGCAGACGATCGTTTCTGAAGAACGGAAACTCTTCAGAGATTAGGCAGACTGAGGCTGTGCAATACCAGCTGAAGCTTGCACTTGGTGATTTCATCCAGAGGTCACAGACTAAGCTTATCTATTGATTTTAGCAGAGATTCACAGAGAACTTCAACTGGCAGTAGAGACGTCTTTTTTAGAGATCATTCTTTTGAGACTTGGCACATTTCCCAAGGGTCGTACTTCCTTTATTGCTGCTGCTGTCAGGCCGTACCAGCAAGGCCGTACTTTTATTCCTCTGGAGCAACGCCTTATTTCATCAGCTTCTGGTGTTTGGACATTGGGCGCCTTGGTCTACTGAGGTTGTGCATTGATTTACGAGCCCCGAGATTCTTCATTTATTTGGCCGTACCATCTTTCATATTGCTGCAGCCGCCATTTAAAGAAACCAGGTTCTTCTTATTTAAATAATTTGTATTTCCTTCATACTTCGTATCTGGCTCTTGTAAATCATCTGGAAGTGAAATATAATGAAGCGCCTAAGTTCTTTGAGCAAGATCTGAGTCATTTTATGCATTTTGAATTTATTTAGAATTTTTCTAGCATTTTCTCAGTAAAATCGCAATTTTCATTATTTGCCTGAAAACCTCAAAAATACAAAAAAAACGAAAACTTGCAAAAACAAACAAAAATCAATTAGGGTTTCAATTTGAGAACCACCAGGGTTCCGACAGTGGTATCAGAGCACAGTTATCCTGCCATCCTGTGCTTTTTCAGTTGCTTTTTCAGTATTCAGTGTGCTTTTTGGTTGCTTTTTCATGAGCCGAGATCCTATTCAGTATATTAGAGGCGTAGGGACAGGCAAAGACGAGGATTGGACAGGTCCACCTATCCCAGAAGGTCAGACAGTGTCAGGGGTGCTTGGTATTCACAGATCCAGTTGGTAGTGAAAAGTCTTTACGCTAATGGCGTGAGACTTCCTCGAAGACTCGCGAGGGGATCCAGGGAAGGCACATGCAGAGGGTGATATTACTGATGAGGAGTTTAGACGGAGACACGATAATATGATGGATATGATGTCTCAGTTGATGGGTACCATTAGACAGTACACGCCCACACAACCTCATTTCATACAGATTGGTCAGACGGGCGGGACTGCACCAGTGGATCAGCCATTAGCATCAGCACCTCGACAGCCGTCTCCGATCTATCAGGAGCGTAGGCCAGGTCAGCCTACCTTCTTACCTAGGGAGACTACACCCTGAGACTCGGTGACATCGAGGCGGCATCGGGGAGTTCCCGGTACTGGCTGGCATGTCAGGTAGCGGAGACTTAGCGGAATTTCATGGTGAGTACATGTCACTAGCACCTGAGATCCGGCAGGCACTTACATTCCATGAGTTTATAGATGTTTATAAACCCAGAGGAGGAGGCAGATTTGACCGCAGACCCCCACAGCATCAGCAGCCGCAGCCACAGGTGAATAGGGATTTGCAGTATGCGGTGAGCAAGATTACATTGCCATATTTTGATGGGTCTGAAAAGACATCAGCGAGGTCTTGGGTCCAGAAATTGGACAACTACTTGTCACTTAGGCCTATGCAGGAGGATGAGGCAATTAAATTTGCTACTTTACATCTTGACGGAGTAGCACACGATTGGTGGCACCATGGCATGTACACGCTAGGCCATCATGCGGTCAATACCTATCAGGAGTTCACCAGCAGACTGATAGAGAGATTTGATAAGAAGGATCCGGAACTGTATTTCAGAGAGTTGGCTCAGCTCAGACAGACAGGCAGTTTGGACTCATACATTGGTGAGTTTCAGAGAGTGGCAGTCATGGTCACAGGGATTTCAGAACGGAGACTTATCGTACTTTTCGTTGAGGGTTTGACAGAACCCATGAGAGGTTGGGTTAAGGCTTTTGACCCACCTACACTTCAGGAGGCCATGCGGAAGGCGAGAAGCATGGAGCTTGCAGCACCTTGCAGCAAGTTCAATTCAGGGTCAACACCATACACGAGACCCAATAGGCCTTTTGATAGAAACAATGACAGGAATAGGCCTTTTGACAGAAGAAAGGATCAACCGGATCCTAAGAGACAGAATGCACCACCATTTGACAGGGAAACGTTGAATGAATTGCGTAAGAAAAAGTTATGTTTTTGGTGCAAGGCACCCTATGATGAAAAACATGTATGCCCACTTCGTCCGAAGATCAAAAATAATCAAATGGAGTGGTTTTATGAGGGCGAAGAGCAATCTGATCTGTCAGACCAGCAAGCTGATTCCGAGCCTTCAGATGATGAGAGGTCCGAAAATGAGGGTGAACATGAAGGAGGAAGGAAGCTACAGGAAGCCCATTTGACTAGCCTTCAGAGAGATGGTTCATTTCGACTTCGTGGGCTCTTAGCAGGTCAGAAGGTGATTACCTTGTTGGATACTGGTGCAACACACAATTTTATTGATGCACGTTTAGTGGAGAGGCGTGGCATCCAGATAGAGGCTTTCGAGGGTATTCGAGTCAAGGTGGCTGACGGATATACTCTCAGATGTGACCGGAAGATTACTGATCTTCCGATGAGATTGAACAACTATGAATTCAAGACTGAATTCTATGTTGTTAATATGGGAGATACAGATGTGGTATTAGGGATGGCATGGTTGCATGATCTGGGTGAGTTCACACTCAACCTACGTGATATGGAGATGAAATTCAAGGTTGACGGGAGACCACATGTCATCAAGGCTATCAGAGACAGTAATCTTAGGATGGTTTCATTCAGGCGGATGGAGAGGCTCATTCGTCATGATATGGTTGACTGGGCAGCTGAGTGCATGTTGATGCCAGCCCAGCAGGAGCAGCAGAAGGGTGAGTACCACCCTGACATTCAGATACTGAGGACTAAACACTCCAAAGTGTTTAGTGACATTCCACCTGGCAGACCTCCAGATAGAGGGACAGAGCATATCATTGAGTTGGAGGAGGGCGCAAAGCCCGTTATGATCACTCCCTACCGACATCCGAAACGACTCAAGGATGAGATAGAGAAGACCATTAATGAGTTGTTAGCTATGGGCCATATCAGACCTAGCAAGTCTCCTTTTGCTTCATCGGTTGTATTGGTGAAGAAGGACGGATCACTTCGGATGTGTATCGATTACAGGCAGCTCAACAAAAGAACAATTAAGAACAGGTACCCTATTCCACGTATTGATGAGCTGATGATGAGTTGCACGGAGCAGTCTTCTTTACGAAGATTGATTTGAGATTAGGGTACCATCAGATTCAGATGAGGGAGCAGGATATTGAGAAAACCGCTTTCCGGTGTCATTGCGGTCACTTCGAGTTCTTGGTTATGCCTTTCGGGTTAACCAATACACCTGCCACCTTTCAGGCAACTATGAACAGGGTTTTCAGTGCTCAGTTGAGGAGATTTGTGTTAGTCTTCTTCGACGATATTTTGGTTTATAGCAGGTCATGGGATGAGCATCTGGCTCATTTGGATACAGTCTTGGGTATCTTAGCAGACGAGTCTTTCTATGCTAAGGAATCCAAGTGCGAGCTTGGCATGGAGGAGTTGTTATATCTAGGGCACATCATCAGTGCCAAGGGAGGGAGTATGGACCCTAAAAGGTCCGAAGCGATTGTTGATCGGGTTTGCACTGAACCTTACGCAGCCTCGGGGTTCATTGGCTGTGTGTATCTCTACGTGAGATTTGTTAGTGGTTCTCATCGCCACGCCGCACTCCCCTTACCGAATTTGACGGTAAAGGGGCTTTTAATTGGTCACCACACAGCGCCAGTGGAGTGCTTTGACAGTTTAAGGTGATCATGACTTCACGTCCGGGTGCTAGCATTGCCTCGACTTCATCAAGTCATTTGTTCTGGATGCTTCGTGAGAGGGCATTGGTGCCGCTTTTGATGCGGTGAGCTACATCCGGATTGCATTTGAGAGCGTGGAAACTCGTGGGTCCGGTGAGATTTTATAGTATTTATGACAAGGAGAGATGTTAGCCATTATGCATGCATTTCGCTAAGTTCAAAAGACCGTAGGCAGCAAATCTCAGCAGTAATGCATGCATCATAACAGCCCCAAACATTTCCCAGGACAGCTAGACTTGAATGAGAGAGGCGAAAATGGGTCAAGAACCGCTAGCTCATATGACTTCGATATTACTTTCATTAAGGGGAAGCAGAATGTTGTAGCTGACGCCTTGTCTCGCAGACCCCAGTTGAATGCCTTAGCACAAATCACAGAGGATTGGAGGCATCGGATTATTGCTGAGTATGCTAAGAACCCATGGGCTTCTAGCATCGTTGACAGGACAGAGCAGGATGACAGGTATACTATTGTAGATGACTTGATCATTTACAAGGGGCGGATTCTTTTGGTTCCTGACTCTAAGGTGCGGACTATAGTTTTGAGAGCCTTTCACGACCTTCCTATGGCGGGCCATCCTGGATACTATAAGACTTACAAAATGGTTCGGGAACGGTTTACTTGGAAAGGGCTGAAAACTGATGTATTGCAGTATGTCCGCGGAGTGTTCTCGTGCCAACAGTAACAAGCAGAGCACACTTATCTCCGGCCGATTATACCCAGCCCACTGACACCGACAGAAGTGGAGTGGTTTATCGATGGACTTATCACCTGCCGCCGTAAAGCCTGTGGTAAAGATTGCATCTACGTAGTGTGGTTGACTATTGACTAAATACGCATCTCTTTTCCCCATTACTACTACCTCACAAAGAGATCGCACTACTGCAGTTGTTTTCGTGAGAGGTATTTCAGTCGCATGGGTTGCCCCTGACGAGCAGTCACGATAGAGACAGCCGGGTTCATGAGCAACTTTGGCGTGAGTTGTTCGCTTTGTGGGACTGAACTAATAATCGAAAATTTACCTACCATCCGCGTATTTAGCGACGCATTGCAGATTGTCAATAAGTGGGTGGAAGGTTATTTGGCGCACTATATAGTCAAGGCAGCGCAGAGCTTGGGTGAGATGGATTTCACAGCGAAGGCATCGGGCATGTTCCACCCACCATATGACGATACGTGATGACGCCTTTATGGCTTTGTAAGGGTATGAGGCTCAACCTCCGATTTGATTTTTGAGCGACAGCAGAAAGCGCCGGTGGATATGATGCAAAAGTCACAGGACATCTTTGAGGTCTCTCGGTGACAATATCCAATATAATGAATCGCGATAAGCGTGAGGCCGGGATCGAAGAGGCTGAGCTTACCTTTGAGGTGGGTGATATGGTGTACCTCATGTTGCGTACCGTGATCACGCCTACCATGGAAGAGTGGGGCGGAGAAACTAAAACCTCGCTACTATGGTCCATTTCGTGTTGTCAGACGAGTGGGCGAGGTTGCTTATGAGTTGGACTTGCCAGCTGATAGCAAGGTCCATAATGTATTTCACGTTTCTCGCCTGAAAAAGGCATTGGGTCAGCATGTTATACCTTCTCCAGTTTTGCCACCCCTTGATGATGAAGGGAAATTGATACTAGTACCTGAGACTATCCTTGAGATGAGAGAGAGACACCTACGGAGGCGTGTGATCAGGGAATATCTGGTCAAGTGGAGAGATTTACCAGTTGAGGATGCTACATGGGAGCCAGAGGAGATCTTACAGCATCCAGAGTTGAGATTGCTTGAGGACAAGCAATTTCAGGGAGGGCGGACTGTCATGTCCCCATCTTAGTCAGCACAGACTGGTGATGAGGTTAGCCTATCATTTCGATCCTCGTAGGCTGACAGGAGTGTTCAGAGGATCATCCGCGCTTGCTCGGTTTGGTAGCTCCAGCTTTGGCAGCCAGGCCAAGTTGGGCCTTCGCGTAATCTTCCGGGTGAGCATTTTCAGGAACTTTCTATTTTTAGAAAGTTAGGTCAGGCGGAAGCTGCTATTTCGGGCAGGGCACCTGGTTCAGCCATTCAGATTTAATCCCACTCCAGTCAGCAGTTGTTTAGACGGAGAAATAAGGAGTATTTAATGGATTATTAAATATTTAATATTTTGACTTTATAATAAAGTCACTTTATTGAAATATTTAAATATTTAATTATTTGGCTTAATTATAAAGTATTTATTATACTTTATAATAAATTATTAAATGTGACTTTAATGAGTATTTTATATTCATTAAAAAAGGGGACGCCAATAATTAATTATTTCTCCTAAGTTAAAAGTGCAAATTAAATCATTTATTTAAATGACTATTTTAAAAGAGAGTTGGGTCGAATTTCTTCAAGGCATATATATTCCTTCTCAAGACAAAATCGAACTATCTTGATTATTATTCAATTTTGTCTTTATTGCTCTGAGCATTGGAGTTTGCAAACCCTAGGGTTTCTGGCAGACGATCGTTTCTGAAGAACGGAAACTCTTCAGAGATTAGGCAGACTGAGGCTGTGCAATACCAGCTGAAGCTTGCACTTGGTGATTTCATCCAGAGGTCACAGACTGAGCTTATCTATTGATTTTAGCAGAGATTCACAGAGAACTTCAACTGGCAGTAGAGACGTCTTTTTCAGAGATCATTCTTTTGAGACTTGGCACATTTCCCAAGGGCCATACTTCCTTTATTGCTGCTGCTGTCAGGCCGTACCAGCAAGGCCGTACTTTTATTCCTTTGGAGCAACGCCTTATTTCATCAGCTTCTGGTGTTTGGACATTGGGCGCCTTGGTCTACTGAGGTTGTGCATTGATTTACGAGCCCCGAGATTCTTCATTTATTTGGCCGTACCATCTTTCATATTGCTGCAGCCGCCATTTAAAGAAACCAGGTTCTTATTTAAATAATTTGTATTTCCTTCATACTTCGTATCTGGCTCTTGTAAATCATTTGGAAGTGAAATATAATGAAGCGCCTAAGTTCTCTGAGCAAGATCTGAGTCATTTTATGCATTTTGAATTTATTTAGAATTTTTCTAGCATTTTCTCAGTAAAATCGCAATTTTCATTATTTGCCTGAAAACCTCAAAAATACAAAAAAAACGAAAACTTGCAAAAACAAACAAAAATCAATTAGGTTTTCAATTTGAGAACCACCAGGGTTCCGACAAATGTGTCTCAACCTTGCATCCTAATGTTAAAAACAAAAACAAAATTGGGCTATAGAACATAAAAATACAATTTTCAAGGCTCTAGAGGTCGATTTTGGCCCTAAAAAAACATCTAAACAAGCCTTAACCAAAGCAAACTGGTTATGGCAACATGAACTTCTTTGAGATCTTCAATTTAAAAGAAAAAGGGCTCAATCGACTTTCCAGATCAAAATTCATGGCCTCCAAAAATTGGGCCTCCCACATCAAAAATGAAGAGCACCTATGATTCATAAGAAGGTTGCATGAGGGAGTTACACTTGTTGACCAATTTATAACGTATGTTATGACATGCCATAAGGCATCCTTGGTTGACGATAACAGATCCAAAACGGAGCACCCAAATTAGTGAGCGGATTATGACAAGCTTATGACGAATGGAAGGAATATGCCATTTTTAGCCTATGGACTCATCTTGGGATTTTGGCCATGAACTTTGACTAGGGATTTGAGTGCCACATTTTGGGTGGTTTTAGCTCATGGTTTCTTAATTACCATTTGATGGTTTCATGTATCTCTTCTCCTATTTATTGGGTGCTTGAGATGGATTTTTCATGATGATTTTTGTGAGTACTATTGTCAAAATTGCTCTACATCTGTTGTTGGGGATACTCTTGTAAAGGCTTAGACTCTACAAGCGTTTTGTAATTGTTCATTACTAAACAATACATTGAGTTTCTTTGGAGTGGAGTTTTGTTTCTCTCACAATGGTTTTCCCCATGTAAATCATTGTGTTATAGTATATAGTGTTTGTGTTTATTTTCTTGGAACTAAATGATCAATCTAAAGTTTTGCACATATCTCTTCTCAAAGATTAGTGTGGGAAGTGTATTCCACACAACTTTCTTTCAATTGCATCAATATAAAGTTCTTACAAAGAGTGAATTACAAGTTACAACCAATGTGTGATAAACAAACTCAATGCAATATAAACTAAATAACTATACTATTACAATGTTCAAAATAGTTGAGATGTGAGGGTCCTAATAGGTATTTAAGTAAAAAAAAACAACCACTTAACATACCCTAGCCACATTTATAATAAAGTCCCACAAAAAGCTTTTGTCTAAAGTAGAGCATTACCAAAAGAATATTTTTATCTTCCAACATAAACAAGTGTTGTCTATTATACCTCAAATTCTAACACACAAACCAATTTTATATCCAAAGAATTTTGACAAACAAGATCTTTGTCATTCAGTCAAGGCATCTATGACACATTGTGAAGATAGGCAAAGAATGTATTCAGCGTAATGGATATGCAGATTCAGCATAGTGATATGGCTTGCCCAAGCATATTTTATACAGGGTACTCACATGGGATCTAGTCACTTAAAAAGCATTGCATGGCCTACTACTCCATTCTATTAGCGAACAATATTCCTTACAAGAATAACCCTAGTCCCTATGTGTGCAATTCACTAATGTACTCCATAATGGAGGTCACACATTCAAAACTAGAGGGCATAGAGTTGTACACCTCAAAGCAATCTAATGTAATGGAAAAAACAATCCTCTTGAGGAATGTCAGCATATATGGGGTGCCATACACCAGATTGGTGTCTCACTTGGCAGTGACCTTAAAATCCATCTTTACCTATGTGAGTGGCTTCTTCATTCCTCAGTTTTATCAATCAACTGTATCTGCACAATCTCCAAAAGGATATGATGGTAGGAATGAAAGAGGGAGTCCTTTAAAATGGTAGTGGTTGGATGCAATAATTATCTCAGTAGGCATCATTAACATAGAAATATATGGCTCTTCTAACAAAAATATGGATGACTGTGGGCCATTTTGCAAGGATTATACTGTGCAATAGAGTATCCTGATATCAATACTCATACTGAATGATATGCAAGCCTTTCAACGCAGGCATTCTAATTGATAATATCCAAACTTGTACATTCATGAGTTTTTGTCCCATTGCTGTCTGAGGGTTTGAACATTTGCCATTTCTCCTCTTGTCATATGGAGATCCTCTATTCTACTTTCAATATCCATGAAAGAGGGTTCTACATTTGGGGAACTTATATTGTGTGGAAGTTTAAGCTTAGGAAAAGTTCAAAGCAGTATTACATATCTTGGAATTAGAACATAATTGTAAGGATGTGGCAATTTGTGTTGGAAGATCTATCAAAGAAAATAATTGTCTTGGTATGAGTGGAAAATTATCTATGCTTCAAAAGGCCATCCCATTGTCAGTTTGAATGAACAGCAATGGATGTGGTTATATACAATATAAGGCACAGATATTCGAAGTGGCTGCACAGATTTCCAAACAAGCAAATATCCAAGCCTTTGTTTTTACAAGGAGAGGATGATAACCTTTAGATATAGGCTCTATATAAAACTGTATACAATGTGAGTGTGTATGTGTGCGTGGCCATGTGAAGCATCCCAAGCAACTATCATTCCAACTGCACTTTATCATCGTTGATCATCAGCCTGAGAATGATACCCAAAGCCTAAATTATGACATATGGTATTGACAGAAATTCAACTGTGTATGCAATCTGAATGATAGATTTATACATTAAGTTTGGATATCTTTGTGACTCTTAATATTTAAATTGTCTTTTGTGAGTAATTTGAATACAATATACCAAAAATCCATGATGGATGGCAAAATCAAAAGAATCCAAGCATACCATTATAGGGTGTGGTGTGCCAATGTAAGGACATTGATGCCTTGTACTTCATCTCTGGAATGGATTATGGTTGATGCAATCCTGCAGGTTCTTATTCTTCCAATTTAACAGCCAATATATTAAAACATCCATTGTAAGACAACAATATGCATAAGCCACCAAGATATTCTATTAAGACCTTAGCTACAATGTAGTTCAGAACTAATCCCGCCAAAATCAATATCCTCTAACTTGATACTTTAAAGAACAAGCATTTACCACAGCCTACTTCTCATGAACTCTCTTTCTATAATGCTTATTCAACCCCATAATCTTTGTTTTAAGCCTTTAAGGCATCTGATCATTATATGTCCAATGTCCCACAGAAATATCTCCCTCCTAAAAAAGTGGTGTTTTTTGTTAATGGGGACATCCCTAAGACTTGGGGACAGATGGAATCATCCTACCTCCATCCCCCCACTACCACCACTAGGCAAGAGATGTCCATGGGATGTCTCCCTCATAGAGGGGATGTTTCCAAACATCTCCCCTATTGGGGACATTAGGGGGACACTGAGACATCCACAGGGCTTCATGGAAACTCAACATGGTATCTTGAAAGTTTTTGAGATGGCCAGCCATCCCTTATGTCAAACACCTCCAAAAGCAATTTTGTTTTTAAAAATAAAGATTTTTTTAATGTCCATGCCCCCAAATCTAACACTAATAGTTTATGGGCCCCACCCACACCTTAAGCACTCCAAAAAAACTATAAATACACCTCACATTCTCACTCCAAATCACTATCAAAGCATGGAAACATTATGTCAAGTTGCAAGTGCAACAACTACATAGCAAGAGTGAGAGAAAGCAAGGCTGCAAGAGAGAGACCATTAGCAAGAGAAAGAGCAAGTGCCAAGTGTTCAAGTTTGAACACATTGATCAAGTTGGAAGCCCTCAAGCCTTCAAGGTAAGCCATGGCCCTTCATCTTTTGGGAATTGCATTTTTTATTTTACTTGTTCATTCCTAAATGGCTAAATCTGAAATCAATGATTGTGTGATAGTGTTTTGTTTTGTTTTCAATTTGGATATATTAAATTGTTCGTAGAATCACGTATGGTTATAAAATATTGTTTTTAGGTTTATTGAACTGTTGTTTTTTATCGAAAACAATTATGATCCCCAAGGACACATCCCTGGAATTTTTGCCATGTACTTGTACCAGGGGCATTTTGTGGATGCTTTAGAATGTCCCTCCACTTTCCCCTAAAAAAATTGCCCTAGCCATTCCAGAAATGTGGAAACTCCATGGGAATGACATCCCCCGACCGTCCATGGGATGGCTAGCTGTCCCAATGGAAAAACAATTAAATATTTTTCTAAAATGTCCAAAATCAATCAAAAAATATTTTACTGTTTTTTTAGTGGGCCCCCACACCACCTTTAACCCTAAATGAGTAAAAGAAGCCTCCCTCTTCATTCTCTGTGATGTCCCGTTCCAGCTAGCCACTCAGCATACCTCGTTGCCTTTTTAACTCCCGAAGGCAATTGATGGAAACAGGTAGTCATTTATTTAATTATTTAATTATTGCCTAAGTCTCAAAATTATTCTCTAAGGTAGTATTAAATAATTAATTAAATCATCTTTTTAAAGTGACTTATGAAAATATTGAAATAATACCTTTATAAAATGTTCTTTAAAGTGACTTATGAATTATTAAAATGTATAAAGTCACTTTGCTAAAGTTAGGAAAAATGGAAAGGAAGAAAGAAACGTAACTTATTGGGCATATTGGGGATATATTGGAGAAACTGATTTTTGGTCGACACTCTTGGGAATGAATTATTTTTTACCCTGGTTATGGAGTTTGAGAAACCTAGCCGCCATTGTTTCAAATGTGAAAGATCATTCCTAGCTTGGCCCATCTGAAGAATTATAAGAGGAACAAATCTTATTCTGAAATTTCGTGATCATCTATCTTTGAAATTTTGCTGCTTCTGAGGACGATTTTGATTTTCCAGGTGCATGGAAGGCATTTCTTCTAAGAAACCCTAGGCGCTCTTGATACATACATTCAACATCATTTCCAATCGGGATTTTGATGAGTTTGAAGGAGAAATATGAAGGATGTGTTGATTCTGAGAGGATTCAATTCAGATTTTTGTGATATTTGTTTCTGAGTCTTTGCTGCTTCTGGGGGTCGAGTTTGAGAGCTCAATATTCACCATTGAGGACGTGACTTTGAAGACAAGCCCTAGGTGCAAGGTTCCCAAGCATTGTAGTCATAAAAAGGGGTGTTCAGTTGAAAACCTGGGCGAGTTGAAGTAAGGACACATTTCTGAAGGTGATGACACCTTATTTTCCTTTGTGGAGGGTCGTGGTAAATGCTGTGAGGGTCTAAGGGAGGCATTTGGAGCATTCTGGGCCAGGCGCACCATTATCTTGGAGAATCGACCTTCAAAGAGATTGTTACAATTGCTGGTTGTGATTTCTGGGCTGCACATGATGGTGACTTCATCTCTACCAGTCTGAAAATGAACTTCAATCAGGTCTGAGCATTTCGATATTTCCTTTAGACTGTATTATTTGTGTATTGTTGCAAGTCTTAGTTTAGGAAAGTTTCAGTTGCTGCATTAAATCTGAGTCAAAATCACATTCTTAAATGCCCAGAAACTTATTCCTCTTAGCTCTGTATCAGGTTTAATATTATTGCAGCATAGGGGTCAATTTGTTGTCAAGGGTCTTGTCAAAAGAATGCATTGTATCAGCTGTGAGTGTGACCATCAAATATTGAACAGCAGCATGTGATTTTCAGACCATTTTACACCCAGAACTGTATTTCAGTTGAATAAATCAGGTCTAAGTTTTGTAATCATTCCTTAAATGTCCAATCTACTTGAAGACCACTAGAAATCATAGGAATCAGTTCAACGTAGGTCTGATATGTATGTCTGGGCAGCCTTAAAGAAATGAACAGTCAATATCTATGCTCATTAGGAATGTCTAATCTGCTGTAACCATGTTGCCAATGTAGTTTGAAGCATTTACTGAGTTTGTGATATATTGATAAATATTTCTGAGCATTGCAAGAGTCATATCTGATTGCGCATTGAGAATTGAGAAAACGTTGCTGTATTGAAAAGAAAATTCGATAGATAACATTTATAAGTTCCATATCGTTTTATGTCATTGTTAGTCAATCTTGCATCGTTGGAAGTATTCAAAACATCTTTGACAGCATACACACGAGCTCCCTTCAAATCAAACAAACAATCAGAAATTATAACAGCACATAATCAGCTCACGCATCAAGTGGTTGTCAAAATTCCAAGGGAACAATACAGAAAATTTAGAGCAAATTTGCACGGCTCTTTACATTCTCATTCATTTTTATATGCCAAAAAAAATTGTAGCTAAGATGGATAAAAAAAATCATTTTAAACAAAGTTTGAAGGTGTGGTTAGAGATATCAAAGCTAGAGCAGCATTAATGAACAGTGAGAAATGAGATTAAAAAAAAAAGTTAGAAGAGATAAGTGACTCTTTCATTTGTTTTTTCTATGTTCAATGGAGACACGTCCCCAAGGTTTTTTCAAGTGTACCCATACCGAGGACATTCCGGGGACATGGGGACAGCTCAAGGATGTTTCCTAGCCATCCCCAATCCAAATAAATTTGCCAGAAACATTTATGGTACAATGAGACGAGAAGGAGATGCCACAGGGACGACCGGTCATCCCTGCAACTGTAGGTTGCTTTTTTTGAAAAAAAAAGGCACTACTTGAAGAGCACAAAGATATACTGAGAGGGGGGGCGGAGGGGGGGTGAATCAGTATATCAACAAACTTTTACCCTCTTAAACTTCTTATCAACTTCAAACTCTAACACAAATCAACTATGCAAGAATATCACAATATGAACAAGTTGACACCAAGATTTTACATGGAAACCCTTGTGGGATAAAACCACAGTACAAATAATGTACTTTATGAATTATATATGCTTTTACAAAGAATGTAGGCACCAACCTACTTGAATCAATTATGTAGTTTAATAGGCACCAACCTACAAAGAGCACCAACCCTTATTTCTCATTTAGTAGGCACCAACCTACAAGGAGCAATCACCCCTAAAGCTGATTTAGTAGGCACCAACCTACAAGGAGTACCAACCCCTACTTGCCAAGCACCAACCTAGCAAAAATAATAATTTGAAGAATAATGTTCCACCTTTAATGTTGCTTCTCCAACGAGTGATGGACAATTCCGCTCAAACACTCTTCCTCTTGAATTTATCATTCAAATCTGATCCAACATATGCACAATTTCTTTCTTCCAATCTGATCCAAACTATGCTTCACAATTCCCTCATGAAATCTGCAAATATACTCCTTTCCTTTTGCTACAATTCTTTTCTTGAATATGCTGTAAGTCAATCATAAACTTGCCACACAAAACTAATCACAAATCTGACTTTGAATGATGCAAGACCCTTTAACAAATCTGATTACAATCATTCACGAACTTCTCATAAATTTAATCTTCAAGATGCTCTCTAATATGTCTAGATCTATTCTTGAACACAAGAAAGATATTCAATTATCTTTCCTCTAAATCTGCACATCAAAACTACAATCCTATCTTTTCATGTTCTTCTTATTGAATCAGCTATAATTTCACCACACTCTGCTGTTCTGATTTTACTCAGTCATCCACACACTCTTCAATATCTGCATAACTTTCTTTATATCTGCATGAACTCTTCTTTATATCTGTAGGTGTAGATATGATATTTCTTTAATCCTCACTCACAACTACACAGCACTCTCTTCTTCTTCAAATGATATACATTTTTCACACACAGCACTTGTGTTTCTTTAGATATAGCAGTTATTCCACATGACACTTTCAATTTCTTTCCACACAAAATGATTTTATATCTCCCAAGAGAGTCAATTCCTTAGAGACATCTCTTTTCAAAACATAACTCTTCATTAAAATTAAATCATACCTCTTCAAGGTTGATCGCTGCCCTTTCAATGTATTAACATCTTTCTTTTAGGTCTTATTCACTATTTTGTCCTTATGTGCTTTTTGTCTTATGTTGAATTGTCTTATCCGCTTTCTGTTTTATTCACAAAACAAAAAGATCGCAGCCTTCTATGGAAACGTTGCCTTTTTATTTATTTTTTTATTTATTTAGACTTTTGTCTTATTAGACTTTGTCTTCTAATGCCACCTTTTCATAAAGCAATATGAATCGATACCTTCTCATATTTAATTATTTAACAAGCAATTGTGCTTTAACAAATAAATCTGTTGTCTAATATAGAAGTGCTGCCTTTTAAAGACTTTCGTCTTTTACTTATTTTTATCTTTTTCTTATTTCGTCTTTTTCTGGTTTTTGTTTTTTTTCTGTGTTTTGTCTTTTCCTGTTGTTTATTTATTTTTAAATGCTTCTCTTTAATTTTTATTTTTGGTCTTTTTTTGCCATTTGACCTAGTCTCAGTTCTTTGCTGAAATTGAATCATTATTTGCTGAGATTGAATCACAGATAGAAATTGACCTTGTCTAAGTTCTCCAATGATTTTACCAAAGGCTGTGATTGGTGTAAACTGTTATGTCTACAACAATTGATCTGATTTCTGCTTTCCTTTTGGATCTGCATACTTATAAAAACTGTTCATGCTTTTCAAAAATCTCTCTTCTGATATAACTCTGATGCATTCTCTAAATAGTACCACATTCAGATCTGTTTTTCTATTGTATATATTCTTTCTTAAATCATGGCATAATTTCACTTTATGCTTGCCATTCGGATTCATGATTTTGGACTAGTTGTCACTTAGAAAGTGCAAAGTTCATGTATTTACCTTATGACTTTTCTTTCTTGTCAAGTATGCTGGTATGTATACACTTCTTATAATCTCTATTTAAGCTTGTTCAATGTCTTTATCCTTCATGATCTTTATCCTTCATGATATCAATGATAACCTCCAACTATCTCAACTTGAGCACCTTTGACATCAATGACAATATTTCCAACACTACTTTAAAAAAATATATGTTTTATTTGTAGGCCCCCAAAAACCTTCTAGGCCCTAACATAAAAAAAGGACTCCATATGAAACTTATGTTCATTTTTACATCAAAAAAACCAAGTTAGAAAGACAAGCCAGCAGGGTTTGAGGGTGTAATAAGAAAAACCAGCATTAGTTAGCACCAGACGTGAGACGTGAGGTAGAAACTAGCAAGAGAAGTGAAAGAGTTATGTTAATCTCCCATTTTATTTTATTTTTCAATTTTTTAAACGATGAAATGTATGATTATTATTTTTTTTCTATTTTCAGTTTTCAAATTCCACATCATATTGTTTCACAAAACAAAACAACATGAGCAGCAATAGTGAGAGTAGTGGGCATGATGAGATGGAAGAATGTAAGCCAACTTGGGGTTCGGCGCGTGGAGGAATGGCGTCCTACTGACTTCAGCCCCAAAACCGTTCAACCAAAACCTATGTCAAGAAACATGCCGCGCCATGGAAGAAACGCGGTTTGTTTTAAACCAGTCTGGCGAGCTTTAGCGTCACTCACGGGGCCGGCACGCAGCGACCGTGCTGGCGCTGGGCGAACGGCGTCCAGTGTCGCTCAATGCCGCACCGCACAACTCAACCTGCCCTTCCAGTGCCAGCGAAAGCCAGCGGTGATGGTGCCGATGAAGACCATTACTTCAGGAGCGGCGCCGCATAATTGCAGATTTGTTCAATGTGCATGCATGAGATGTGGCAAATTCTTCCATTGCCAAATTTTTCTATGCCCAAGCCATCCCATTCCATGTAGCACATTCTCCTTACTTCAAACAAATGTTCAAAGATGTAGCTTTTGCTGGTTCCTCATCCACCCCCCTAGAGAACATAAACTATGCACTACACTCCTTGACAAAGAATATTCCAAGGTGAATTTGGTGATGGAGGACATGAAACGGAGTTGGACAAGGATGGGTTGCTCTATTGTCATGGATTGGTGGACTAATATTGGACATCGACCACTTATCAACATCATAGTCACATGTTCAATTGGCTCTTATTTTCTTAGAGCTATTGATTGTTGTGGGAAGCAAAAGGATGCAAAATTCCAATTTCATATTTAGAGAATTCCATAGAGGAGGTCGAGGCCTCAAATGTTGTACAGGTGGTATGATTCGGCATGTGTGTGCAAATTAGCTGGCATTATGGTGGAGGGTGCTTAAAAGCACATCTTTTGGTCTTTGGACCCCGTGTTGTATTCATGCATTGAACAATGCATTGAAAGACATAGGAAGGATAGATTGGCTATAGTAAGTGGTGATAGAAGCTAGAGATATTTTGATGTTTATTTGCAACCATCACACCTCGCTTTCTTCAGGACATTTTCAAAGAAGGAATTCCTCAAACTTATGGAGACAAGGTATGCCAATTATTTTATTTTGTTAGAGAAGATGCTTGAGGTGCAAGAGGCTCTCTAGTTGATGATGGTTAATTCAGAGTGGAGTAGATGGTCTACTACAAACATTGTGAAAGGAAAAAACATTAAAAAAAATAATTTTAATTATGATTGGTGATCGAATGTGAGGTAAAAATTTGTTGATTTTTAATAACTTGCTGATTTTATTTTAAAAAATCTGATTTTAATTTTCTAACTAGTCTTTTTTCAATTTTTTGTTTGCAGATATATTTGATCCTTCATTTCACCTATTGTAGATGTCATTAGATATGATGATATGGACTCTCCTAGTCTTGGAGAGATATATGAGACATTTTATAGCATGCTTGGGAAAAGAAGAAAGCAATTTGTAATAAGGATCCTGATTTGGGATTATATGAGCAACACATCAAGCCCATTGTGATGTGGCCGTGGAACACTATGAACACCCTACTTCATATGGTATCCTTTGCTCTCAATCCCAAATGGTATGCACCAAAATTTGGCGGGTTGCTTCCTTGTGACAATGAAGAGGTGAAAGAAGGGCTAATGAAGGCCCTTCAAAAGATGTATTCAATTGAGGAGTGACGTTTACTTCACACACAATGGTGTGCCTTTACTAATCTTCGTGGTCCAACATTCAGCAAACTAGAGGCGAAGATGGATAGAGCTATATTAGCTCAAACCGATCCTATTGGATGGTGGACATGGCATGGCAAAGATACACCAGAGTTGAGGACATTCTTACTTCACACACAATGGCGTACCTTTACTAATCTTTGTGGTCCAACATTCGGCAAACTAGAGGCAAAGATGGATAAAGCTACATTAGCTCAAACTAATCCTATTGGATGGTGGACATGGTATTGCAAAGATACACCAAAGTTGAGGACATTCACTATTCGTCTTCTTTCACAAGTTGCTAGTTCCTATGTTGCATAGAGGAGTTAGTCCACATACAGCTTCATTCACTCTATCAAGAGGAATAGGTTGACCCCTAGATGTGCAGAGAAGTTGATAGTCGTGCATAGTGCTTTGCAACTCTAGGATCATCAAACTTCAAAGCATCGGCAGAATCTGGCTTTATAGTGGGATGTTGATCCAGAGGACACCACCCAGATTGATGAGGAGGAGACACAAGAGGGATTGGTTGAAGTTCCATTAGATGATCCAGCCCCTCATAGTGGCAATGACTCAAAGTCAAACTCTGATTTTGATACAATGTTGGGAGATACCAATTAGAGGCAACCTCATACTTTCTATCACTATGTTTTTGTGACTTTGTCATTTTGACATTTGTAGTGCAAACTTGTAGCCTTTAAGCATTTTGGTGTATATAGTATTACTAATTTTTAATTTTATATCATATGCACATTGACAATGAATTATGTAAGCAATTAAATAATAATCGGTTCAACTCTCATGTGAACTCTATTGTTGTGTTTTAAGGATTCTATGATTTTATGTCAATATAATGAATGCCTCATCATCGTTATCAATGTTATCATATGAATATTTGAAATTTCCATATTTTTTATATAGTCATCCCCTTTGTCGTCCCCTTTGAAGAGACCACAAGATGGTCAAGACCAAGAGATCAAAAGATAGTTGAGGATTGTAGGGAGAACAAAGGAGAAGATTATGAGAAGTACTTGAGGAAAACACAACTATACAATTCCCAAGTCAAATTCCTTCCCAAGAATGAAGTCAGAGTCAGAGCATAAGTCTAAGTTGGAGTGCAAGCCGA
>VDFB02071400.1:0-31234 GCA_007258455.2 Sequoia sempervirens | reverse complement strand
GTACACAATCATTGATAGGATCAAGAATACCTAAAGTCAATAAAGTTAAAAATATTGTAACTGCCATAAGAACATGGAGTAATGAGTTGATGAGACTAAGTTACAAAACAATCGACAGGATGGTAGCAATATGCAAAAGACTGAAAAGCAGAGAAGAGGCAACTAAGATGGTAGAAGGAGAAATTGATCAAGAATTGGCAGAGATAGATAATGACTTGCCTATAATTTCAGAACTGTCAACTACTAATTATCAGTTTCTAATTAATGAAAAGGTTTTGGGGAGAAATGATGAGCTATTACATAGAAAATATTTGAAATTTTTAATTTCAAGTAGGGCATTTTGAAAGGATGTAAGACTAGGCTCAAGATATCTTATAATTTTATTTAGAATATTTTTACTGAAGTAAATGATTTTGCAAGGAAAATTGGATGACAGACATTTAATGTTCAAGGTGATCTCAACATAGTCCAGGGTTTGAGAACACTTGATGATATGTTGAAGTTTGAATCATCAAGTAGGGCCAATTTTGATTCTTCTTCAATTACCAGGTTAATGAGAGTGTGGATGGCTTGTGAAGAGTTTGAAAAGAAAATGTCACAGTACAAGCAAGTCGATAAATTAGTCTTCAATAATTTTGTTCAGTCTAGCATCCGCTTTGTGCACCCAGATGATCTTAATGTTGATATAATAAAATTTGCAGTGAATAAATTCCAAACCTATAACCAGAAATTATTGCATAAAGGATCATGTTAATGTGCAACATTAACATTTTCTTTTATGTATATTATTGTAATATTAGAATGTGCAAGGAAAAGGTCCAAAATGACTCTTCACATTCTTGTCTCATGTGTTTTCTTGGAGGGAATGACTCTTGGTCCTCCCATCCAAATGTGCCTATTTATACTTAATTGAAACTCATTGTTAAGGGTTGTTTATGTTGGAAATGCTGGAAACCATTTATGAATACAATATACCAGATTTTGCTCCAATTTTTCAATGTTTTCAAACTCTAAATTTTCTTTCTTTCCACATAATTTTATTGATCTAATTCACAAAATGTTGATGGATTTAACATGTGATGTTTTGTGTGGTAATCTAGACCACATTAGTTAAAAGGAAGTCTATTTTTCACTTATATTCAATTCCTTTGACGATCGTGTTGTCTCGCATTTGGACTGTGGGTAACTACTCCATTAGAGATTGATTTCGATATTGAATATGTCCATTTGCAGAATGATGTGTAGGATGAACAAGAATGGATTTGGATTTTCTTTTTCTTTCTCTAACCCTTTTCTTTTCCCCTTTCCTTGTTCCATTTTTTGATAATGGTGTTAGATTAGGATCTTAATGATTAATTTCAAACCATATAAGGCAATATTTTAAACTTGTAAAACATGTGAGTTTTATTCAATACGATTGTTCATCTTCCACTCGCATATTTAAGGTTTTAAATGAATTGAAAATTCATGCTGACTAATAGTGTACATTTTCAGTAAGTGGGTTTCTTTTCATGTCGATTATTCTAAAATTCACATAACCCTTGTGAGTGGACCAGCCAAAGTTCATTTCCAACTAAAGGGTTATAGTAAAACTTGTGTATCTATTGAATCATTTTACAGATATTTGATGAAGACTCTTGAGGCTAGCCACCTTTTAAGTAGGGGAACAACCTTTATCATTCCACCCTATAGGTTTCACAACTTGCAAGTATGTTGGTGGGTCAAAACCCACATCAACACATCCAAAGACCCCTGTTGGACTCAAGGATGTCATATGCCAACCTCATCCAATTTTAGGTCTACATATGCTTCTTGTCTATATTGCTTTGAGCCCAAACAAATAAGGGGTGGCCACATGGTATATCTTGATTGGTGCAATTGATTGTTATTGGTCCATTGAACCAATCAGAAAAATCATCAAAGGAGTTTGCTTGCATGATATCAAGTGAGACTATGACATGTTGTGCTTGACAGGCTTGTGTACACAACACGACATGTGACTGGTAAGAGGGAGGCAAAGGTGGATAAATGCATTTTATTGTTGCATACTCCACCAGGCATAGGAGCTAAAGGGAGATTTAAGTGGAAATGTATTTCAATGTCCATTGGCCATCTAATCAGCCTTGATCAACAATCCAAGATCTTTCAAAGGTTAGGCCTATGCCAATAGGAAAAATAGAGTATGGAGGTGCCTGTAGGTTCCCAACTTCAAGCATGCCATGTATGAGAATTATTCTATCCTAAGTGGAACAATAGAAGTGCAACGCATGTGGGAAATTGGTGTTTTAATGGCATTGGTAAGGAAATTGAATACATTGGTTGCCTGGATTAGTGACATGGCATAATCTACAATTGGCAAATCAAAATGTATTGAGTCATGTGAAGGAAGCAAGACAAATTTAAGTCCTTGAGGGATGGGTGTTGTTCCTACAAAATCTGATCTGGTATGGATTTTTTTGTACCTACACAACAAAATCAAATTTGATTGAGCATCCCTTTGTCTACAAAGAATTCAACACCGGGGAGAAGTAGCTGCAACGAATTTAAAGGAAAATGCCATGCTAAGTTGTAGGGTTGCAACATGTGTCCATCATTCAAAGTAACCTTTTGATGCAGGATTTGTTGTAAATCATGGATATGTTGCATTCTTTCCCAATTCTTCTCTCTATCTCCCCTTTCTCTCTTTTGGGCTATAATTGTATGAGCACATATGAGATGGGAGAGGGTTTTCTTGGCATGCCCTTGATCGCAGTGCACAGAAATTCAAATCATTGACCACAGAAGTTTCAAAAAGGCCTGATGAAATTATCCAAGGTAAAAAAGTTTAAAGGCGGAGGTTCTAATAAGGTGGCAGCGAACTTTAATTAAAAGCAGCAAACCTTAATTTGAGACAGCGATGGGATCCACATTAAATAATTAATAATCTCCCAAAAAAAAGCAGCGATTAACGTTAGACAAAGGAAGGCAGGAATTAATAAAAGGAAACTGTTAATGCAGTGATCCACAAGGAGATATATAATTAATAATTAAAAGAGTTAAGAGGCAGCGCTTGGTGGGGAAAGGATGTGTCCTTTGTTAAGATAAACAATGAAAGGATGTGACCCCTCCTCATTTGAAGGTATAAAAGGCAGAACAAATGCATTGGAAAAAAGCATAAATTTTGGGGATCCATATGGAATGAATAAAGCAGATTGGAAAATAAAAGTGAATTAGAAATCAGAATAGGAAATCTGTTGGATTAAATATTATTAGCAAGAATATATTCGGGAAGTAAGTTTATATATATATATATATATAAACTTGCTAATTTATCAAGAATCTTAGGATTAGTAATTATTCATTTGATTTTCATAAAGCAATCATATTAGGAATTGGCAAGGAAACATAATAGGGAGATGCAGGAGTACGGGTTCCCCTCAATTAAGTAGAGCACCCATCGAGTTGGATTGCTTGTGGGCCAAGGGGTCGGATTGACTCGGTTGGTTGTTTGGCAATCTTGGGCTTAGCTGTGGAGGACAGTCTTCCGGAGCCCCATTATGCTTTTACCCTCAAGTTCCTAATATGGTTGGGTATAGTGTGCATGTTACATTATGATTTTGTTTGATGATTATTTTCCTAAATTCAATTGCTATTGTGTAATTTAATGACAGAATACTCTTGTAAATAAATTGTATAATTGGATTTGTTAATTTTGGGCAAAAATCAGTTACTCCCTCAACAAGGGACATTACATATTGTGTGCAGGACCTAAACCAGGATCCATATCTTATAAAGGGCATTTCAATTGGTAAATTTACAATCTTAAATGTATTAAATTTGAAATTTCTTATTTTGTCTGCTTTTAGGGAAAAATCTAGGAATATCCCAAGTAGGGGACATTACATTTCTAGGCAAAGCCCTACTGTTTTGCAAATTCAAGCCTGGAAGCAGATTTATTTCTTTTATTTTGAACCTTTCATAGTTAATGCAAATGTGTGACTTGTCCCTTCTTTTGTGTTGCTTGTTACCATGTTCACTTTGATAACCAAGATGCTATACTTTCTATGTTCATTCATTTTGCTGGGAAATCTTCTTTCTCTCTATTTTTCCATTTGCATCCAGGTATTCTTGGTCAATGTGTCCAGGATTTGTTGATCCCTTATGGATAATTTCTAACCTTGTGTATACTAATGACCGTGCAAATATTGTTCCTTTACTTTCATTGTTGTAAATGCGTCTCTCCATTGTTGATGACTATTAAATCATGTATTATAAGCCCTCTGTCATGGAAAGTCTATCTTGATCTTGGCACATTGCCCATATACATTAGAATTTATTTTTATGCACTCTTCTCTTTACCCTTGGACCTTTTCTCTACAAGCAGTTATTGAGAGCTCATTGCACATCTTACAAGGAGTTGGCCTTTCAATCCCAGAGTTTGTCTTGTCTTAAGTCCAATCATTCACAAGACTTCCCATTGTTGCACTCCACAGACAATGCAGGTGTATGGAACATCTGGGTTATGCATCGGGTGGCTGTCAATGGGATAAATTTGGGGTATAGTGAAGAAAGAAATTTAAAGATATCTATCAATGCCAGAAACTTATGTGGATAACCATCAAGCCTTCATTGAGAAGACTTAAGGCCTTTCAAGCAGGGTCAACAACTTTACAGTGAGAATCAATGATCTGAGGAAATATGTCAATTCTTCATATGTTGGACTCAAAGCAGATATGTTAGGTCTCCCAGCCTATGTTCAAAGAAGGCCCAGAAGCACCTACTAATTTGCCTACTATTGAATCCACTAATGCACTCTAATCGATCCTTAATGCATTATATGATGTATGTTTGAAAAACAGAAGGCAGGAAATCTGGAAAGCTGGGGAGTTTATCAAATATTCAGTGTCTTAGTTGTGGTTTGACCTTGGACCCTGGTTTGACTTTCGACACTCCTGGCAGCAATATTTGGTCTGTCAAAAACTTCATATATAGCTTAGATCCCAGATTGAAAGGTAAGTCTTTTTCAAAAGGGTTTGGCTTGTTATGATCTTTGGATAGAGAACAATTGACTCATTTTCATTGAGATATATTTGCAAAATATTGTTTTTAATAGAAAACATAATATTGCAAATTTGGAAGTTACAGATGTCATTGACTGTGACTGATTAAACTTAGCTTCATATAGAAAAGATTCAAGAACAAGAGCGGAGAGAGTATTTATAGCCAAACGGTAGATCCAGAACGAGGCATAATCCCATGGTATGTACAGTTCCATAAGACCCAGCATAAATGTGAATGGTGAATTGAACTTGAGATGGCCTTATGGACAGCTGATACCATCAAGATCATTCATTGTGCCTTAAAATATTGAGTTCTTGATATGGTTCTTAATAGAGTTTCACTTAACCTCAAAGTCATCAACTACATTTTGAACCTTCACAATCTTAGAACAAAGACCAAGGATGACATTCAACTCAGGAGGCACAAAAAGATGATATTGTCAATGACATCACTATTGTACTTTTTATAATCTCTTTTAATCCAGATGACACCGTCAACTCAAAGTCAAAATCAAACTGTCACAAATCTCTAGCTCTAGTTTCCTCTCTCCTAACCAACCCACATTTAGTCTTTCTTCTTTTTTAAATCAACCTTGCTGATGTCAGTTGATCAGCATGACCTTAACATTGACTGGAGAGAAATGTCTATCGACTGGTCAATGAATGACCCATTCAAACAATTTTGCAATTTTTGTGAAATCTTAAGTCCCCAACATAGAAATTGATGCCTAAGAAGCAGAAATACAGTCTGACCAGTGACCTTACTTCTCTGCTGCAATGATCAGTTCTGATATGAGCATTGACTTTCTGGCACTGATCTTTCAGAAATCTTACTATTTTAACTCCTAACTTTAAGTGATAAACCAAGATGAACTTTGAAGAACTACTAGCTTTGCCTGCATTTATCAAGCTGAAGAATAGATCTACTATAGTTTGACTTGATAAATTTTCATCAAAAGTTGTGGTGTTGACTATTCTGCAGCAACAGTTTGACTAAAGGCCAGCTTTAACTGTGGCATTGATTGAACATTTGACTTCTTTGATAGGCTCTAGAATCCCACTCACTTCAATACATACTTTGTAAATGCAAATTGCTGAGTTTTATACATGTGCTATTCATTTCGATTGAATATAGTTGCTAAGTACACTTCACAAAGGAGATAATAATGGGTGCCCATGAGAAGTTAAAATATCCGTCTTAGTTGTCTATCGACTGCCCATGATAAGTGGAAGATTAAAGTTAGTTGCATAATTGTTGCTAACAATAGGTGGAAGATTCATGTCAGTTGGATGTCTCTTGCTTGCAAAAGCGTAAGATCCATGTTAGTTGGGTGATTCTTGTCCATGACAATGAAAGGTCCACATTAGCTGGATCACTCTTGCCCACAAGAGTGGAAGATCCATGATAGTGGGATATATTTTTCCCATAAATAATATAAGGTCCTTATTAGTCGGAATCTATTTCCCATGAATAGTAAAAGGATCTACGTTAGTTGGATAACTATAGTCCACAACAAGTGGAAGATCCCAGAGAAAGGATAATTATTGCCTGCATTATTAGTGAATGGCATAATTTTTTAAGATGAAACAAAATGAATCATTTATATTTGTGAAATTGCTTGCTCTATTTTATTTGCTATCTCCATTTGGCTAATAAATAGAGACAAGAATTCGTTGAAGTCCCAAGTTAGGGATGTCAGGGAATGCCCATGCACAAGACATGGTATGGTGATGGTCTCCACTCACACCATAGTGTTTGATTATTAGCTTGTGTAAGATGTGGGTGCACGTGCCTTAGATGTTTGCCTTGTATCTCCTTTGGTGGGATAGTCTGTAACAAATTTTGACTATAGATCGTGTTGTTATAAATATAACCTTCTTCCTCTGTTAGGAAGGGGAAAATTGAAATTCTGCTAAGCGCAAAACTTTGTATTATAATTGCTTATTAGGTAACATGGGACTCAAGAAGACAAAATAAAGCAGCCATTTAATAAATGAAGTTGATTTCCATAAGCAGGTAAAGACGTGTAGTTCTTACTGGCTGCTTTATACTGTTGATGTGAAGATGATCTTACAAACAGCTTATGTATCCAAAGGGTTTCATTACCAGTTTTCATGTTAAATTGTAGTTTCCATAAGGAACTCAAAAATTTTAGCATGAAGACTGAGGGCCAGCAAACATATTAAAGCCTCTACTCTACAGAAAGCTTGACGTGGCCAAGTCAGGAGCAGCCTCTGTCGAACAGAGTTTCAAGAAGAGTGTCTCCTGGAACTTATTGATCAATGCATTGATGATTTTATACTTACAAATGAAGGTAGAGGCTCAAGATTATTAAGCAAGTGAACAGGAGCCCCTAGAAACCAAGCCTAATAGGTCAATGTCAGCAAATTCAGTTGTTCACGTACAGATAAATTTTGAAGTTACTGCCAAGCTGGAATTAATAGAGATACAACTGCTGCAAGACAATAAAGACAGGATAAATTTTATTATTCTTTCAGGCAGAGAGTGTTCTAGCAGCAGCAAAGTCGGTTAACACACATTTTTATAATCCTCTTTAGAACAGGTAGACTGCTATATAGTGCACCACACATAAAAATGCTTACAGCGCATAAACTGAAAAAGAGGTCAAGGATCGAGGATAAACATAGAATATGTTTAAGCTTGACAAGCTGGGTGCTCATTAAATATGATGAACACAACTATCTATGTAACTGATGGATTTTAAATTCATAAATTGTGCCCCTATGAGTTCACCTAGGGTAGTTTTATCATTATTATCATTTTCTATTCCAATCTCTCTGGGTTGCCCCCAATTCATTTCTGTGCTATAGTGCGCAAGTCCAAAAAACAACCCTATGTTGACTTCTATGCAGTTAAACGTGAAGAGTACATCTGCTCTATAATTTGCTATGATCATATGTTGGGTCAACTTCATTCATCTTTGATATGTGAGATAGAATACAAGCTATAACTTGAAACAGTAGAAAGTAAAAAAGGATTACATATTTTCTCATTACTTTTAGATAACAGCGTTGGAATGATCTACCTCACTCATCATCAGAGAAACGACTACATATGTGGACGTGTGAAGAGAGTAGGAATTGAGAAATAATGGTGTTTTTGGTTACAGCATTAACAAATATAAAAACTGAATGAGAGAAAAGTCCCAAGAGAGAACAGGCCAGGACGTAAATTGTGATTAATACTCGGAAGCGTTATATCAGAAGAAACCTTAAGGAGATAACTCATTTTGCACAAACATTTTTAGTTGAGCACTCTACAAGGCTGAGACGTGTCTGGTTAACTACTTACAGCATTAGCAAATGTGAAATCTCAAATAGGGGAAATCCTCGACAATTAGACAAATATTTTTAGTTGAGCACTCTGACGTATCTTGAATATATTTTACTAGTTAAAGAATTAACAAATATGGAAACTCAAAAGGGGGAAAATCCTAAACCATACAAGCCAGGCCATAAATTGTGATAAACTCTGTAAGGATCAGAACAGAAGAAACCTTAAGGAGATGACTTCTTTTACACGGCTATGTTCAGTTGAACACTCTACGAGGCTGACGAGCCGTTTGTCAGCAATAACATATTTATGATTGGATTCTGAGCTCTAGATGTGCAGCGTCTAAAAGACTCGAATCTCTCATTTACCCTGTAACTTGCGATGAAATAAATAGTTTTGCTACGAAATTTTATATAAATATAACAAACAAATCTTAATCGAACATCTTGAACAAATTAATTCACTATACAAAGAAACAATCTCTAAACAATAATATATACAAGCGTTTTCTATTCTTGCAAGATTCGACTAAAATATATATTGTACGACCACCTCACCAAATTCTTTGAATGAGAGAAAGGTCGCAATGAATTTTGTTAATATTTTACTCGTTTTCAAAAAACAAATTGCCCAAATCGTCCATGGAATTCCGACTACTGAGATTTGCGCTGGCGAACTGTATTACAATTACAATGCGCATATTTACATTACAATAGCAGTCCAAAGGACTTTATAATCTTCATAGTACAACAAATATGCGGAACCACTCAAATTCTGCTTGATCCAATGTTTGATGTAAGCCGGCCGACGAGAGTTTGAATCCTAGCAACCACACTGAAAAAAGAAAGAAAAAAGAAGCATAACTAGCAGAAAAAGAGCAAAGTACCCGTAGAATGTAATTCTTGTAGACTTCTGTGCAGGCAGAAGTTTCGAAAGGGAGTTGAAGGGCAGGGTTTGCGTTACAGCTATCCGCGGACTGCACATTATGCTCTGTTACAATTTGAAGGAAAATCAGTAGTGCCATTATCCGCCCTGCCTTCACATGTTTTCTCTGCAACGCCATCGAAAATAGATTTTCTTTCTTTTTCAAGATCTAAATCAGAGAGCTGTTTTAGAGCTATTTATTGGCATCGCTCTGAATTTATTTTGTAGACCTCTGATTCTCTCCTCTATTCTTTCACATAAAAAAACAAACGCAAGATGCACGATTTGATTTAAAGGCATTAAGTAGAATCCCCGCCAATAACCAACTCATACGCCAACTGGACGGCTTTTTAGATTTATCTTTAAAACTTAGTCAAATATCTAATTCAGAACCCCTCCATTTAAAATAATAATTTAAAAATATTTAAAGCAGCCACTCCATTTAAAAATAATTATTATGAAGCCCCTCCATCATCGAATAGCGCATATGTATACATAAATAGTTATTCAGTTAAGTATTTATATATTTGTGTTTTTATCAAAAGTATTCTGGATGAATATTACTATGTTTGTGTGTATGGGTCATCTCTAATTTTATCTTTGAGATACTTCAGAAATTTATAAATCATTTATCATAATATTTTATATGATAGTAGAAATTCAGTTAAGAAATAGTTGAGAAACAAGAGTTTTTTTTAATTTATTTTTACTTATAAACATTTTTCTTTCAAAATATTTAAATCAATTAATTATTTATTTTTCAATTTTTGTATGGGTTAAGGTGGTCGTTATGGAGATGGATAAACGTGTTAGGTCACACTCAAGAGGACCTGATTATGTACTTTCATTTATTTTTAAATATTAAAATTGAGTTAGATTCTTATAGAGAATTTACTTTTAGAAGGGGTAAATACTTTTGACCCAAAGATATGAACGTGTTAGGTCACACTCAAAGGACCTCATCACCTCATCCCCACCATAAACACTCAACAAATACACCTATATGGGGTTTGAACCATGATGGTAAGAACAATACCACAACAATTTAACCATCACACCATGCCACTATTGGCTAATAATAATATTATATTTTTTTATTTTTTTTAATGATTGAATATGTTATATTTTATTAGTAATTTAATATATTTTAAATATATTATGTAATAAACGATAATATAATATTTTTTTATTTTTTTTAGATTGCAAAAATTGAGTAAATCCCCCATAAACTGTAATGCACCTGGTAAACTTTTTTCACGTAACCGGTGATGGTGATGCTAGTGCGACACGCCCTCCAAAACCATGAGGATGAAGGGGAGACTAGACCTCGTGACCTCTTGCCTACAACAGGATGCTTTAGCTAATCCAGCTAGGCCCTCCACCCCGATTCCTAGAGAGAATTATTATGAGTTAATCATTCAAATTATTTTCACTTTAATATATTGTTAGAATATATTACTGTTAATGGTATGGTTGAACAAGTAGGATTTTTTCTAATACTCCTTTAACCGATTTTATTTTTAAGATAAGTTTAGGGATTTGTTGATTTTAAAGGAAATTATAAATATTTTCTTGTTGAGGGTGGGCTCATTTTTAATGGAATATTGAGTAATTTTGTCAAAAAATATTGAGCAAAAGGTGATGATATTATTATCAAAAAATTCTATTTTAGAATTCGAAATGGATTTTGAACAAATTGAATTTGTTGAGAAGAGGTTTAAAATAAGCATCCAAATTGAATTTGTTTGAAGGAACACAAACTTCTAACCCTAAACTTGCTTTAACTATGGTCCCTCTATAGTGAGTGTAGATGCTACAAAGCCTATTGGTTTACTTTTGGTGAATTGACAAATGCTCTCTCCACCTAAAAAGATACTTGAAGGGGTTGTAAAAGGGTGGTGTTCTTGGGGTTGATCTTAATGAAATAGTTATTGTGGTGGAAGCTCTAAGCAAATGGTATATAATAATCTCAATAAACTTGAAAACTCTAGGGAATGGACCTAGATGTGGGGTCTTGGAATTGCTCTAAAAATGAGGAAACTATTAGACACTACTTAGGGTGTGGACTTGTATCGTATCAGTAACAAGGGTAAGGATGAAAATATGATAAACTATTTTCAATAGTTGTAGCTTAAATAAATAAGTAAAATATCCTCCCCGCCCTCCCAACAAACACCAACAAAAATTAATTAGTTGTGGGAATGCAAGGGGATGCAATGATTTTTCTTAGTAAAAAATGGAAGTGTGTGAGTGTTTCCTTGCAACAATTGCATGGATGTTTTGAATAAAGAAAGGACGAGATTTTTTGGTGTGCTTATAAACACAAATGTGGCATTTATAATTGGATTGTTGATAACTTGAAGAATATTCCCTACGTGTTGGGTGCGGACTTTAATATGGTTTAAAACAAAGAAGATAATCTTGAAGGGTCTCAATTTGATTAGAATTAATTATCTATTTTTTGTGGAAAATAAAAATATTATTGAGATTGGTTGATGCTCTTTGGAGAGTGAGAAAGGGTAGCATTAGGTTTAGTTCACATGGTTAAAAAACTAAAGGGAAGCAAGATACTTGATTTCAAAGTAGAATTTTTTCCCTTGAACAAGGAACACTTTTTCATTCCTCTACTTGATTGGTGCATTGTTTTTTGTCTTATCACTAGCATATACTTACATTTTTAAAATTTATATAAAAGATGTTGAGGGATATTTGAGATGCAATTTCGTGTGAAAAGAGAAATGGATGTGTAATATAATTGTAATCATAATTTTATTTAAATGTGCATACATGGCTAATAGATTAAAATAACTTTAATGCTAAAAATAGTGGTGTTACAAAAGCATAGTTTAAAAAGTTGTGTTAGATTTTTTTGTTTTTTACTTTTTATTTTCTTTCACAGATTTGATGACCACCTAT
This sequence comes from Sequoia sempervirens, assembly GCA_007258455.2. Taxonomy (NCBI): domain Eukaryota; kingdom Viridiplantae; phylum Streptophyta; class Pinopsida; order Cupressales; family Cupressaceae; genus Sequoia; species Sequoia sempervirens. The sequence goes on along the minus strand of VDFB02071400.1, from coordinate 19,060 downwards.
ATGTTGCCTTGATCTCATTGTAGATTTATGCCTTTCAGTATAAACATTGCTAGAGCATCACCCAACTAAAATAGTTATTCAATCAATCTCATGGCCCCTTCAGTCCTAACTTGAATTCTAGTGATCATATAATCTCAACATTTTTCACCTAAAAGATTTTAACAGTCTAGATAAGATTAAAACTGACATATTTGGTAGAAAGATTTCCTAGGTCCTAGTTTAAGATTTCAGCTTGGTAGAATACTGGATGAACTCCATTCAAAAACTTATGAGGGATTATGGGAAGACTAAAGCAATGCATAAGAAAAGATTTACAAGGGAAGCACATGAAGAGTTACTTAAGATTGACACTAAGTTGCATCTAGTTCTTAGATTTTTTACATGCAATATTAGCTAATTAAAGTGAAATCTATCCATAGGATCAAGAAAATATATTGCCGAAGGAGTCAAGATAAAGTTTTAAGCTTGCTTGGCCTATCTAGGGATATAAAGCCACAAGATATTTCTTTTTTAATTCATAAATTTAAATAGGTTAGAGAAAAGTAAGTGTAGTTGATGTTAGCAAGCATATATCTTCTAACTCAAATAAGATAAGAACATTCTTTTTTATTTTATTATTAGCTATTTACTTATAGCAATAATACATAATCTATAAAACAACAAGTGTTTATAAAAAATTTGTTCTTAGGGAGTTGTCTAGTAAGGATTCATTTGGAATAGGACATTTTTTGGATGAAAACTTGTACGTCATAAATTTTGTGAAGGATGATAAGTCCTTGTGTTATGATGGATTTTCTATTAAGTTATATAAGGCCAATAATAGACAAATTGTAAGTGAATTGATTGTGTTTATTGAAGTAACTCATGTGGGATCTCTTTGGAAGGATATTAATAAACTATTTTCCAAGTTAATTACCATAGAAGAGAGTATAAATCAAGTTAGAAATTGGAGATTAGTCACTATTTTGAATGTCTTATAAAATATTTGCTAAAGTCTTGGCTAATAGATTAAATTAGATACTGTAGCATCCTCCAAATGTGATATTTGTAAAACAATGTATTAAAACAATTTTATATAAAGTAGCAACTAAGTTTTTCTTTTGAAAATGACCGACATGGTTAGTGTAAGTATGACTCAACATCCATCATCTTTCTAGAATCATAATTATTTTCTCAAACACTTGACAACTTAAGTTGATCATATATTACAACATAAATTGCAAGAATGTCTTCAAATCAAATTCATTTTTTTGAATTCTAACTTGATTTAAATTAACACACCACAAGTGTCATGTACCAATTAGTAACATTAGGGATATTGTTTAAAGCTTTTCTAGTGGTGCTAATCCTTTTGGGGGTTTACCCTTGATAAATTGAATTTCACTAATTATTTGAACTAAAAATGTTAATGTTTTATCAAAGAGTATTACTAACACACAAACAAGATTTGTGGGGGTACATGTATTCTATATAACTTGATGAGTAATTGAGAAGCAATGTGTTGGGAATAATGTTACACCATGTGTTATTATGTCCTTATGATATAGTGAAAGTGATGAAGGGAAATGGTTGTTACTTATTGTGATGCTCAAGATTATTAGCTTTAAAGAGAGATTCCACATGTTTGATTTGAAGATGCCTTTGCAATGTTGAGCACACTAAGTAAAATTGATGTTTAAATATTTATTAGACATGATTGTTGAAGTGGTATACTTTCTTCTTAGAAATTTATCTCTAGGTCCCTCTATGAGAGGGATAGTGGTTTCTAATCAAGAAAAGTTAATTGAAATTCAATTTACAATTTTTTTTATTCCTCATGCTTAAGAATAAAGATAAATTATAGATTTGAATGGTAGACTTCACATGTATTGTGTTGCTTCTGGTTATAAAATTACTATTCATGATTTTATATTGTTAGGACAAACCATTAGATTAGGTGACTTAGATGAGCTATAACTAAGATGATCTTAGCAAGCAATTCATTAATTGGTTGCTCTATTTACTTCAAACCCTTGTTTAAGGATATGTGGTAGTGATCTTTTGAGAAAAATAATAAAAGGTCAATAGATGGAAGGGTAATATGTTATATATGGTTAGTAGGTTTGATGTGTTTTAGAATGTTTTGTCCTCTTATGTTAGTGATTATGCCTCTTGTTAGTTGTTTAGTAATGTTCATAATGATTAGGCTTTTTTTTGCGGTCTTAATATGCCTTTCATAAGAAGGTGAATAGAAGAGAAATGTAACTTTGTGTAGGATGTGTTAAGGCAATGTGAAGAGAACATAATTTTAAACATAATAGTTGTAATATTAATTATGGAAACTTACCTCAAACTAGGTTTTATAACCTAACGTTTAAGTCTGTTTGTGTTTATTTTCGTATTTGTGCACATAGGTTGATTTGGTAGGTGTGCACATGATCAATTTAGTAAGTGTACATGTGACAAATTAATGTTTGATTAGAAACTCGTATGTGCATTTTGCACATGGAAAGTTAGTATTTTTTGACATCTAATACTTGAAAACATAGACCTAGCTCACCTCCTCCCAATAGTTTAGGGTAGTGAGCGCATAAATACTAAGGAATCATGTTGTAACTATGATTCAAATATGATTCTCTTAGTTTGTAGTAGGATGTTCTTTTTGTTCAATCTAATAGGCATTATTCTATTCTATTTTATTTTTTAGATGATGAATATGAATCTATTTTATAGGTAAACAAAATTATATGGGTGCTTTTAGGAGAGTCAATTGATTTTTTGTGTCAAATGCAACAAATAAAGAGGTTTGGTGGTATCAGTTTAAATAACTTGAAATTACAAGGGATCTCCCTTGTTTTTAGATAGATTTTGAGGTCCTTTAATGACATTAAACTATAGAAATTTGTAGTAAAGCACAAAATAGTAAATGATGTTCTAGAAGGAAACCATGAGCACTTGGGAGGAAGCTAGGAATATTATTTTACTTGGCGTCTTCATCAAACATTCAAACAATTGCAAATAATATGGGAAAAATTTCCTTTGACCAATGACTTTCTAATGTTGTAGCCAACATCAGTTTTAATCCTTAGCTATGAATTTGTTTAATTACTAGCTAATATATATGTTTCCTTTCGCACATTTATGATTTTCCTTTCTCTTTTGATGACCGGCGGCTTAGGCAACTTCAGAACAATGATTTCCATGGATTCTTATATTCCAAACATACAACCAACTTTCCATCGCTTGTCTTTAACCAAAATTATATCTTGTTTTAATTTTAAGGAGGAGATATTGCACTTCGTCCTTTTTAATATTGTTTGTCTTCAAGCAATCACAAATTAGGATGATCGTAGAGTTATTATGGTCTCAAGTCAACTTTAGAAATTTGTAATTTTCAATCCTTGATCCTCCTTGTGATGTATTTAGCTTGTGCTACACTACTTTGATATAATTAGGAAATAAAAACTTTGCACTAAGTGTCGCTTCTTCAACTATCTCAATTATGTTTGACTTTGTACTATAATGATGTCCCTGGGGAGTTGTTATTATGCTCACCTCATCTTGTCTACCAAGAGAGTCCTTCAATGCCATAATAAGGTTGATGTCATTCATATGCAATACCATATCATCTTTAAAACCTTGTTCTACTACCTCAAAATAGCATTGAGCCAAAATTTTCATAAATATCCCACCAACTTTAAGAGTAGCAAGTACATTTTCAAATTCATTCAATTAATCATTATTTAAGCTTTATTTTCCCAACCATGGGATGAAAGCCTACTGCAATTGTACCCATGTATCCTTTGTCAAAGAAGAGTTGTGATCTTTGCAATTGATGCCCACTTGCTAAAGAGTCATTCAATACTTGAGGAGAAGATGAATGCTTCCTAGCATGTGTCATCTCTTTCAACATTCCTCAATGCTTGATAAGTGAGAACATGCCAATGAGGCCTTTCCTTGAAATTATCTTTGAATTAGCACCCCTCTAGGTTACCTTCCTTTGATTGTTGATCATACATAGCTTTATGAGGTTTGAAGGTGTTCCTGTAGGATAGAAAATCCTCATAGCTTGCATCATACACAAAATTGTAGGAATGTAACTCTCCTTCCAACATTGGTATATCCATGGACTCTTTGTTCCCTCTATCGACATAAGCATGATAAGTAGATGGTTTCCTACAAAAAGAACGATGATGCTATTGAAAGTTAGTAGTAGGAGCAAGATGAAGTTGTGCCTTTGTTGTACCAACTATCCTAAATTTCCCAACATATTTTTTCTTGGTGTCTTTGTGCATATCATTTTAGCCTCATGGAATTGGATGATTATGGTCATATCAGTATGAAGTGTAACTACCATTTGATTTTTATCAGCCCAAACAATTCTATAGGAAAATTTTGAATCAACCATTGGTTGACTCTTTTGTGCAATAACCACTATGATGCTTTCTACTAGTGCTTTCCTTCCTCCCCACTTATCCAAAACTTAAAACATTTGTTGATTATGATCATATTAGTATGAAGTATAATTTCCATTTGATTTTCATTAGCCCAAACAACCTTGTAGGAAAAATCTCAATCAACCATTGGTTGACTCTTGTGTGCAAGAACCAATATGTTGTTTGCTACCAAAGCTTTCCTTCCTCCTCGTATATCCAAAATATAAAACATAAGAGTATTATTGTTTTGCACTATGGATGGTACTAGCTAATCTAGAACAATGGTGAAGATAAATTTGTCCTCCCCATTTTCAATGATGACAACAAGATTTTCACTCTACAATAAATTCCTTTTATAGATGGGTAGTAGGAGTATGTTCTTTTTATTATAATCTCATAAACTAGTTGTCATCTATTGATGAACTTACGTACAACAGTGTGAGTTTTGTGGGATGGTGTTACCTTTAGAACAAAGACTCCATCCAATAAATATCATAATAAGATGGAAAATTTTGTACCATTGTCATTTCCCATAGTAGCAAGGAAACCTTCCAAAGTTACTCCTTACAAAAATCCATTCTAATGTGTCATTCTCTATATTAGGTGGTTGTCCCAAAGGAATGTTATAAAACAATATGCCCAAAATGTGATATTCACCCTTACAAATGTATTATTTACCAAGGCCTCCATGTTGGAGGTAGGCTAGCTCACTTAAGAGTTTAAATGCCTTGTTTCTTGGTTTGTCACAAAAAAAGTCTTTCAGACATCATTTTTGGTTATTAGAGATTTTAGAGTTCCTTGAACTAGGGGGTAAACCCACAAAACTGGTTTACAATAACAATGAGGAAGGAAAATTGCAAAAAACGCCCCCATGGAAAAAAAATTGGTTTTTGGGGGTTCAAACGAACATTAGGTTCGAGCGAACCTATCGAACCCCCTTTCGAGCGAACCCATTAAATGTTGGATCCCACCATTCCCGGGAAAAAACCAAAAGAAAAGTTTTGTGGAAAGGGGGTTCGCTCGAACCCTGGTTCAAGTGAACCTCCAAGGGGGGTTCGCTTGAACCCCTCTTTTCCCCCTTCTCCCCCTCTGACACCAAAATTCTCCAGAATTTTTCCCTTCGAAGCTCAAGTTGAGGATGAAAATTGAGGAGACTTCACAAACCCAACTGGATGATAGTAGTCCTTAGAACAAGTTATCCAACAAATACAATTTTAAATAATATGTTTTGGTTTTATTATGTATTTGTTTTTTTAGTTTGATTAAACATAGGGTTTTCACCGAAAATCAAACTCTTTATTCTACACGTGGAAAAATAGTAGATTATCAAAAAAAAAAAATTGAAAAATATCAGTGCACTAAATATTGATGTCCTTGATCTAACAAAAAAAAATTGAATTTCGATACATGCAAAAAAAAATTATGTTGTATATGGTCCGCCTATGTCTGAATTGTAATTGGTTTGACTTTGAAACTTGATTAAGAAAAAAATATTCAATAAAATACTATGAAACCAATTGAAAGCACTAAATATCGTTGTTACAAATCTAAATTCGAAAAAATTAGAATTTTATCCTTCATGGAAAAAAAATTTATGTATGGCTTCATGGAAAAAAAGTTATGCATGGTGTTTACTGAAAAAATCTAGTTTTCAAAGGAGATGGAAAAAAAAGTGCAATCTAATTCCAAAAAATTTGAAAAAAATATATTTAGAATCTACAAACAAAATGTCACAAATCACTAGTTTATATCATCTTCAAATTCCTCACGGTTTAACCGCTATAGGTGTCTAGAAGTGAAGATTTAGTTAGAATCAATTCAGTGTCCAGTTTGGCCAAAAATTGTAAACCAGTATTGTGGGATCACCCTAGGATGCAAATTATTTTCATTTCCTTCATGCTAGAACCATTTATTAGAAGGATCTTTTGTTAAAGGATTCAGCAGTTATACCTACACAATTCAAACAAAATTGATATATTTGTATACACAAGATATTTCAATTATAGAATTATATAATTAATGTTATTTTCAAGCACAAATCTAGAAAAAAAAAAAAAAAACATCTCTACTAATGTTGTAGATCCAAGTGCAAGTAGAAAAATTCTACTTGCGGTGGAGTGCCTCTAAACCCTTGTTAGACACTAGGGGAATGTCTCATATAGAGTGAGTTGGGAACCTTTTGAGTCTCCCCATTGTGACTCACTAGTTTATGGGCATGACTTTGGTCATAAAAAACACAATCACTACTATAAGTTTTTTCATGCCCTCTAGGTGACCATAACCACATCTTGGTGGTAGCAATATGACCCTCCTCATTGGAGATACAAGTTCCCAATGTTTGGTATTGGCGATCTCATTAGCTCACACACATAATGAGGTGAAGCAAAAAAAAAAATTGGTGGTATTCAAAGTAGTTAGAGCCCATGCCTTATGTTGTTAATCTATTTAGGTGGACATCAAGGTAACAAATTAGATTATTTGCTTCATCACCATTAACTTTGCAACTAATTAGCTTGCAACTAAATTTCCTCTATTTATAAGTTTATTTATAATTATAACAAAAATTGCATACCTCACACTTTCCCCCTTTATTTTGGACTTTTTTGACCTATTTTTTCCCTATACAATTAGTATACATAAATGATGACTTTCACATGACTGGAGAAAAATTTAACCTTATCTTAGCATTGTTGCCACCCACACTCATTCCCAAGGTCCATACACAATTATCAATTTATCCATTCCTTGTCTCATATCAAATCCCCATTTGTATAAGTGATCTTAATAAATTTTATGATTGTAGTAATGATCCTCTTTTTCCTAAAATCGAACTCAAATTTGGGCCCAATTGCTTTCCTTCCAAGTGATTGTTATGAATTCAATTATAACAACTAGTGAACACAATGATTAAATGTTTTCTAACACACATCACAATGCCTAAAAGAAGCATCTAATCACATTAGCACTATGTTCACATTGTAGGGCATAATACATGACTACTTATTGCCCTCAACCTCATTCAAATCTATTAAATTGACATCTTTACCAATGTTTGACACAAAGGATTCAATTATTTTTGTCATGTGTGAACTCCTAGGCACACAAATCAAGTTTTATGCAAAGATCAAACTAAGAATTTTAAGGCAGGTTGAAAGAAAACATTTGAAAATCGACAACTATTAGATTTGTGAGCTTGGTTTAGATATATGATTTTGATTGAAACATGCACTTGTAGGATTGATTTTCATATTTTCAATAATGATCCTTAACTAAAAATAGAAATTTCAAGGATTTTAATGCATTTACCAAATAAGCTTTGATTTTCAACAATAATTACAAACCACTTTAAAACATTTGATAAAATCATATTCTACATCTAATTAGAAACTAAATACTTATACTTATTATTTAAATTTTTAAACATTGATTTTAACATATATCATTTCCAATTCTTATTTGTACAATATTTATATACTAATACTTATATGGCATTTTTATTTAAAGTTTCATACAAAAATATTAATTATTTTTAGGAAATATTTAATTGTTCTTACTATTTTTTAATTGTTTAATATGTAGTATCAAAAATATTTTAATATAGTTAAAACTTTGGTTTTACCAAATCTTTTTTATAGTGACAACAAGATAGAGATGGTCATATCATATGATACTAGTATATATCTTAAATTCATCTATCTAACATATAAAATAAATTAAACTATAAAATAATTTTTAAGTAAATAAAATAATTTATTTAAATAATTCAAAAATAAATTAAAATTACTATTGAGTAAAAAAGATAATTCTTAATATAAATATAAATAGTTCTTCAAATTAAAATAAAATAAATAAATTCATTAAAATAAGATAATTTTTTAATAGTTTTAAAGAAAAATAAAACAACTTTTAAGTAAATAAAGTAATTCAAGATTGATATTTCTCTTTCATCTTTAAATAGTTCTAGTTAAGATATTTATATTAGTATGTGAAAAAAAATCAATAGAAAAACATACAAGAAAATATCTCTATTTTATTTTTCAAATATTAATTATAAAACATTTTTATAAAGAAAGTTACATGTATATGTCTAACAAAAAAATATTATAGTGATCTATTTGGAAGGATTTGGAGTAGGTGGTGGCATATGCATAATGTGACATAAATTAATTTGATTTGAAATATTTGATGAGGATAATGACATATTCTTTGATTACATTAACTATGTTCATTTTTATTTTATTTTTAGATGTGATTGAATTTTATATGACCCATAAATAATTTTGAAAGGACCAATATGCCTATCTATAATAATTTACACAAAAAATAATTCTTAATTTAAATATATACTTATTATAATCCACTTATTTAAAAAACTAATATCTATATAATCCGCTTATTTTTATTTTTAAAAAACAAAACAATACCAATTCGAGCGTATCATAGAACAGAAGAATAGGACGACGTTTTGCCGTTGGCCGCAATATTTGATTACGATGATGACACGTCGATTACCTGCTTAAGGAGATGATGTTTGAAGACGTCATAGTGAACTGTAATCATAAGTAGGACGCATCAACCAAGCGTTTAAATGGAAAATTAGGGCCCATGTAAGGAGTAGGTAAGCTTTCTTTTAATCATTTCGCCAAACTAAACGACAAATTAGGGCCCATGAGGTAAGCTTTCTTTTAATCATTATGTAGGCCTAATCCCCCTTTTTTAAGTTTCATATTTACCTTTTTAAAATAATATTACATTCGTTGGAAGGACGGCATAAATTTCTTAAGCAATTTTTTTACAATTATTTATCCAAAATTAATATATTTTTAATTGAAAAATCTTTTTTACAATTAATGTATAAAATTTAATATATCATAATCTTTAGATTATTGATTTTTCAATTAGTATATAAAATTTTAATATATCATAATCTTTATATTATTAAAATGAAATCACAATAGAAATGATCATTCTATTAATATTATTCTATTTATGAAATCAAATATGTCTTTATATCAATTTTATTACTTAAAATTGACACATATTATCATCTTATAAGATGTTAATAGTTAACTTATTTAAATGTGAAGGAACATAATATTTGTTTTTTTTTTTTTAAAAAAAAATTAATAAAAATATTTGATTTATACAAAATTGTAATGGTTTTTTTTTTTTTTTTATGAATGTGAAGGTGAATAGTTATTTAATAAATATTTGGTAGTTTAAATGTTTATAAATTTTAATAAATTATTTTTAATTTTATTAATAGTATAATTTGAAAAACAAATAAATATAGTTTATTAACAAAATAATTTGTGAAAACAAATACATTTTTAATTTCTATTTTATTAATGAGATCTTTAAAAATAAAAATAAACTCATACTTTTCATGAATTAATCTAAAGTAAATAAATATTTTTATCAATAAAATTATCTATAAATAGAAAATAAATATATTAGCTCCCATTTATGGGCTGCCTATGGTTGATCCTCAAGTCAATTTAAGGAAAGATGTTTAAGTGGCAGTTGGACGAGGGATGGGTTAAAGTGAATTTCAATGGAGTCTCTAGGGGTAACCTAGGGTTGTCAGGTGTTGAATGCATCCTTCGGGATCACACGGGGAGAACGTGGAGGAGGCAAGGCCCCTATCGAATGGGACGAACAATGAGGCAGAGGTACAAACAACTTGCTTGGGGGTCGAATTGTGCAAGAGGTTGGGATATCATAAGTTACACTTAGAAGGGGATTCTTTGATTATCGTCAATGTCATCCGTAAAAAGGAGACACCTAACTGGAAAATTCAAAGCTTTATAAGGCTGGATTGACAACCATGTTTTGTATGCATGTATTTCTAGAAACTGTTAAAAATGTATTTGGGTATGGACCCCTTAGTGTCATTTTGACTTATCAAAAAAATAAAAAATATATTACATCAATAAGATAATTTATAAAAATAAATAAATAATATTTATTTTTATTTTGCTATTGAAACAATTTACATAAATAATTATATATACTTCATTTATTTTAATTAGTTATCTTTATTTTATTAATATACTTTATAAATATAATTATTGATTTAACTACAATTAACACAAATTTTAAGAATAACAATACTTATTTTTATTTATTCTTTAATTGATTAAATAATTATAAGTGGATGGATATTTGCAAAAATAAATATAAAACATTAATAATTAAAAAATAGGAGATAAAATTTGTGAAAATAAAATTCAATTATATTATTTTTTTTTATATTGATCAAAGTTGAAAAAATTACAAAGAGAATAAATAGCAGTTCAATAAGAGGACTCTGAAAGAAAATAACGTAAAAAAAACTATAGACAGCAAGCAAACAGTAACTCACAAAATTAACAACTTACAAACCCAACAATATGCTTACTATATCAAGGACTAATACAACTAGCAATACAAATTATTATATTTAGTAAAGAATTTACTTTTTAAAAATTTATATAGGATTAAATTGTCATTGACAGAAGTGGTAAATAGTCTCTGCTTTTGAAAAAAAAAAAAATTAACTGTTAAACTGGTACAGATTGAGGGTTAAAAAAACTACTTGTAAATTTAATTCAACACCAGAAAAGGTCACAAATTCAATTGAAAACATCCTTCCAAACTCGAAATTTCTCCAGAGATTGTTTATAATTTCTCAATTCATAAAATAAAAGACAGTTCTGGGAATATTACTACTGAATAGCACAAAATTCATAGCCTGCCGACGAGAGTTCGAATCCTACTACTAGAGCCGGAAATTGCAATTTACTAATCCATCCTAATAGTTTTGAAAACATTTTCCTAAAAAATGGTTAGGGAAGAGCATACCCGGACAATGTACTCGTTCCCGACATAAACACACTCGGAAGTATCGAATGCGAGATCGAGATCAAGATTCGCATTGCAGCTGTCCGAAGACTGTGCGTAATATTGTCCGAACATTTGGAGAAGAAACAGCAACGCTACTATCCATCCCGCCTGCAAATTCAGCGCGCATTTCCAATGAAATGCCGTCCGAAAAAATTCCATCTCCGTAGAACTCAGATCTAAGGCCAGAGATCTCTTCTCACATATATTATTGCCTTTCTTTCTTTGCAAGGTACATTGATGGTTTTCCCCCTTTTTACAGGCAATACGAAATCTCTGTCATGATTGTGTAAAAGGATATAATAAGCTTACAGACTACATACTCAACCTCTGGTGGTTGTGTTAAAACATCAATTATGCTTTAATTAACTTGACTGTTTCAAAATGTAAATTAGGGTTCCATCCCGTGCAAGAATGTGGCGAAGTTCTATTCATTCTACTCTACTTACTGCGTTCGATTTTACCTGCTACCTATTCCGTGAGTCTTTTTAACTTACATAATGGATGTCCTCTGATTCGCTTCACCTACTTTCACATGATAATTCCCTGTCCTTCCCCACCAACTCTGACGCCTTTATCTCCCTTCGTTGGAACCACCCATATCTCATGTCCAATACTTCATGTCGCCTATAGTTTTTATTCTTCGGTGTCCCCATCACGCGTGGAATTTTTGTTAGCATGTAACATCATAATTGTGCTTTTTCTTTCAACTCGGATGTATAATCGTAACATTCAATTTGATTTATTTAGTACTTTTTAAAATCTACAAGTCAAGTTCTTTTGGACTATCTAGTATTTTCTTACTTAGGATTATGCTATATGGTGTAATCAAATCTCACATTTTATATTTGTTATTTTGTTTTAAGGTTAATTTTTTATAATAAATAATTATTACCATGTTTCTTGTGCATTAAAAGTTTAAAGTTAAGTGACTATTTACACATGTATTTATAGGCATCTCTTAGATTAGTAGGATCATCTAAGTGTTATGAAGAGAATAGTGTATTGGCTAATGAGATCATTTGATAGAAAACATCTAAAGAATATTTTTTCATCGCTACATCATTATTACATGTTTGATGTGTCTATGAACTTGTACTTCTTAAGGGCTTGACTTGCATTTGTGATAAACTAAGGTCATCATCTCACACCTAAAAAATAAGCCCCACTATGATTCTTAACACATCAAAAGTTTTACAAAAAAAAATGCAAAAGTATAACTCAAATGATATAGCAAAGCAATAGCAATAAAAGACGAGGCTACTCGATTAATAAAGGACCACACAATGTGTTTACAATAAGGTCTACGTCATGTAGTGTAAGCATGATCCATAAAAAATAAATAATCACATATAGAATAATTAAAATCTTCTATTTTTATCTTCTATTTTAATTATTATATAACACAATAGGGGTGGGGGTGGCATTTTAATGATTTAAATGATTATTTTGGAGTTCAGTTCAAGTATAGTTAGGATGGATATCATCATTTCATGATGGTCTCATTCATGTGTATTCATGGTTGGTGGCAATAGTGTGATATTTTGGTATGGTTGTTGTCATCTTTTTCTTGGTGGCATTTTCTCTAATAGCTTTGTGGCATCTCCCTCTAGGGTTAGGAGTGGGACGTCTCAAAATTATGAGGTGGCAATGGAGAAAGCTTCTACGAAGGAGAAGGGAGGATGAAGGAGGAAGGAGGAAGCAACAAGTTTCATAAGAGGAGATGATAATGAATTTTATGGCATTCTTGGAGCATGAGTTAAAAACCTTGATCTTAGTCACTGGGTGGTGCATACTTAGAAGTTAGCTAAAGATATTGATGGCACTTCTTGAATTGGTTTTTAATCTATGGTGTCTAACTTGTTGTTGGACCTAAACATATGCATGGTTGGAGGAATGCTTTTGATGCAGCACAAACCCTCAACCATGTTTCTACATTATCAAATGTTGTAGGCTCCTTCTCCTACATGATGATATCAAGGATGGTGTTCATTAGGTCAAACTGTATTTTAAAATTGTGTTATGAATCATTTACATGCAATGAAGTGGAGGTAGATTTGTTTAGAGTCATGGAAGAAATTTCTAAGGGGATCAACGTTTCACTTTTGAAGGAGCCCATTCCTTCTTTCTCTAAGTGTTGTGAAAAGGATGAGTATATTGAGGAGGTGGTGATCTCTCATTTGGATAAGGTTGTTTCTTGCGAAGAATATAATCAATTGAATTGTAATGTATTTAAGATAGGTGGTGGGTTAAAGCCTATGTAATTTACCTTGGCCCTAATGGGCATTTTACTCTTTCTTCTATCTGGGTGGGGGATTATACTTTGGATTTTATTTTATTTTGGTTTGGCTATTTCAATGGTGTCATTTGGTATGGGCAATAGTTGATAGTTTTTTATAACAGTTTTAGTTATATTAATGCCACAATTTTAGTATGCATCTAGTTACTTGTTATATCCATATTCATGCATATATAAAAGACTAATTTAATTGTTAGCTTTTTCTTGCACAAATACCTCATCAATTTCATGGAATAGAAGGTTGTAATGGACATGGTGGTTATTGTCACTAGATTATGAGGGATAATCCCTTTTGAATAGTTCCTAGATCCCAACCAAGCTTGTAAACAAATATATCTATATTTTTTAATTATTAACTTTTATTGATTTGGATTTTATTTATATTATCTATCATTTAGTTAAATTTAAATATGTTAATACTATAGACACTTAAAATCATCTTGATCAATATTGCACATCTGAATATGATTATTAACACCATTTTCGTCATATTTCACCTCTTTTCGACCATATAATTAAATAATCTTAATTGTTTGATTAAATTCATCATTTCCTTCTATTAATCGAATAATCAATTTTATTAGGTTAATTCATCCCTTTCATACTAATTTTCATCTTATTTGATTACATAATGTGAATTATTTAATTAAATTCCTTAAGTCCTCTCATTTGATTAAATAATCTTAATTATTTAATTGATGTCATTAATTCCCCTTTTTAATTAAATGAGTTAATTGTTAATTAAATCCCTAAATTCATCCATCATGCACAATTAAATAATGCTTTAATTATTTAATTAACTAATTTCTTTCATCCTCCCAATTACAAAGGAATATTCCCATGGAATTTTCCTCCACTCCAATTCCCTCCTAAATGGGAAATATCTTGCAACAACCCCCTAAATTTTAGGATTTGTGCTTCTTTAAATCAATTTGATCCATTGATCAAATTCCTCAATCCTTATCAACTTTCAATCTCATCCATGGATTAGATTATTGATCCATGCCAACTCCTCTTATTAATTTTCATCCATTGATTAATCAAATTCAATCCTAACCATTGATTCAACTATTTTTCCTATAAATAGTCCTCATTTCTTGAGCAAAAGGATCTGCATTCATTTAGACAAACTACACTATAGTGAATTTTAGAGCATTCTTCATGAACATTTCATCCATTTTCATCCATTTTAGTTAATCTTACATCCATTTTTATCAATTTCCATCAATGGCATCCATCTTCAAGCTTGTTTCAACCAAGGGATTGGGAAAGGGTTGACATTCCACATCAATGCAACACCAATCATCTCAATTTTAATGGTTTCTTAGTTAGATCTTGGTTTGATTCTTGTGATTTAATCATGTTTAGCTTAGGTTATGATCATGCTTACATTTTGGTGCTAGAAGGAGGGCATTACTAACTAAATTTGATTAATTTTCCTTGATTTTTTTTTGTGTTTTGCAGATTTCAAGGCCCGACGACAATTTTTTGGGGCAGGGCGATACAATTGTGGTATTATGATGAAATTGTGTGCATTGGCACACTATTGTCTGCATTGCAGCATGTTTGTCATTCAGCTAGGGCAACACAATTATTTTTTTCCAGTGCTATTGTTTGCATTACGATGCATTTGTCTTTCTACCACAATGATGTTATTTATCTAATGTAATTAATGTTTCTATTTTTTTTGTGTTTTAGGTGAACCAAAGCGATGCAGTCGTACAATGACGCCCTTATCTTCAACTAGAGTGACATAGTCGTATAGTGACACATTTATCTTTAACCAGAGCGACACATTTGTCAAATTTTGACGTAGTTGTCCAAACTAGAATGGCATAGTTGTCGTATAGTGACACAATTGTCTTGAACCAGAGTGATGCAATTTTTGTACATTGATGCAATTTTCAAGTAAAACAGAGAGTTAAATCAAGTCATGTCTACTTTGAATTTTCAGTTTGACTTGCTTTTGGATCACTCACTGACTTTTGGTTTGTTTGTGTAAGGCTAGAACTATTTTGCAGATTTGAAGTGGAGCATAAAACCTTGAAGTGTTCATTAACACTTGTAATGGCATCATTTAATCCTTTCTTCTAAAAGTGTTTTTAAACACTCATGGAAGGATAACCTAACATGTTGTTTACCTTATGCTTTAGAGGAAATAATTTTCAATTTGGGCTTTAAAACTTACAATGTCATGAGTGTATACATCCAAAATCGGTCTGGAGAATATCAATTAAATACTGATTATTTAATTAATAAAAATCTTTATTTCTTCTATTGTATAAATAAATTACAAAGTTTATATTTATATAGTTCGTATTTCTTAATTCCTCTTATCTAAACCACTTTCTTCATGATTTAATTAAATAAACAAATTTAACTAATTTGTTTTATTTGATTAATTCCCTTTCATTAAATTTGAAATTTTAATTCAAATTTTGTCACATTTCTCCATATTCTTCTAACCTACTTCCACATCATCTTCCATCTCACCATGTGTCACATGAAAATAATTATTCCTAATTTCTAAAATGGGTATTTACCCTCAACAATCTCAACAAACTCAGGGACACATGGTTTCTCCTTCCCATTTATTCTTTTCTACACTTGGCAAGATTGTTCTATTAAAGGGGACAACTTCCTTATTTCTCTCTAACCTCCTCATTTCTCATCGTCGATCTCTCCAGACTTAATCCTAATTGTCCATTGCTGCCAACTCACCTGATGACTTGGTGAAATCTATAAATAGAGGCTCATTTACAGTTTTTGCATAAGAGAACATTACATACAATTACTTTGCAGAAATCATCTTAGGATTTGAGAGCTTAGTTTACATTATAGCTTAGCATTTAGAATAGTTTAGCAAGTAAATTAGAATCATGGCTTCTTTGTTAGATGTGTCTTAGCTTACTTGTAGCATTTAGAATCATTTTCAGAGCATCTCCATTAGTTTAATTCAACATTGCATCATTCCATTAGCATTTTGTATACAACAGCTTATCATCCAGCATATCATTTAGTTCATCATACAGCCAAATCATCAGATTGAATGTAGGTGTAGACATAGTTTTTGCATTTTAGTTTAATGGCTACTCATTTCTTAAGTGTCATCCCAATAATTCAATGCATAATTAAGATCCGAGAGCACTAATACAGGATCCTTAGGAATAGAGGAAGATGGAATGTCTTTAAGGAATCGCTTTATCAAATTGTGTTGTTAATTTAGATTTCCTTAATGTAATGCATTGCATTTGTTGTGTGTTATTGATTATTATAATTCACATATTTTCTCACACACAATGAGTATTTTAAAGTTGGCTTAAAATTGAAACCAAATATCCTCACACTTCAATTTGGTTTAAAATTGAATAACACAAACTCATACTCAATTTTGGTGCTATTAAAATGAACATAACATCTACTTTTGGTGCACTAAAATGAATCATTATCTTCTTTGTTTGCCATGATTGTGTAGAATTTTAGTGCATATCCTCTTCCCTTGCACTTCATGTGATCTTGGGTGAAGAGAAGCACTCTAAGTTTACAAAAAAAATGAGTCACCCAAAGGCTTGTTATGTATCCTCTCCCCTTGCACTTCATGCGATCTTGGGTGAAGAGAAATAGCATTCCTTTTCTTTTATTAGTGTAGACATCCAAATTTGACCACCCCCATATAGTCAAATTCATCCCCTTTATTCGTCTATCCTGCATCCCCCATCGACATTAATTAAATAATTTATTTAATTAATATTTCCTCTTTTTCTAATGTTCATAATGCATTTAATTAAATACTTTGTCTATTGTCACCTTTCTTCTCTAAATTAAATAAATGTTTTAATTTATTTAATCTAGTCATTTGGCCTTTTGAATTTAAATCAATTTTAAATTCACTGTTTCTCTCTCCTTGTATCATCCTTCATAATCCCCCTTTAATATGGATTAATTTAATCAATCCATGATTAGGATGTGCACACCCTTAATCAGGATTAATGTCACATCCTTCATATCTCTCCACTTGCCTTCCTCCATTAATCAGCCTAATCACTTGTTTGCACAACCTTAATTGCATGATTAGGTCAACCTAATCCTTATGCCATTTATGGCATACCCAAGTCAAATTTCATTAAATGCTTTCTCCTTTTGGAGAAGGCAACCCATTCCCCCATGTGAATTTAAAATTCACTTTTATTCCCCCCATGCATTTTAGGAATTTTTAATTCCTCTCCTCTTCCCCATGGGGACATTTGAGAAATTTTAAATTCCTCATATGTCACATCTCTCACATGGGGACAAGGACCTCCTTTATGAGGAGATATTGTCCCAATCCCAAGGTACTCTAAAGTACCTCCACATTAACATCCCTTTGACACCTCATTGGCCACATGGCGAGATGTGAGGGCTTGTGAGTCCTCAACTCACCCTGGCCCTTGATCTTGTCCATGGTGGCTAAATCTTAGCCCTCTATTCCTTAGAGACATTTTCCCCTAAAATTAGAGGATTTTTCCCTCATTTGCAACAACACTCATTCAAGCAATCAAACCTTCAAGCACTCAAAAACATCCTCCATTGCTACAACTTTTGAGCTCACTTTGCATCCACATCTTGCATCTACCCACATACCCACTTACACCATTGCATTCCTCATCCACTCACGATTGTTTTGCATCCGATTTCAAGCTATTTACCATCCAAAGGAGCACACAATCGAGCAAATCAACAAGGCCAACCATTTGATCAACTTGGAAAAGGTAAGTCACTTTCTTTGCTTTATTTTTGTTTAAGTTCAACTAGGCTAATTGTTGAGGTGTTGTTTGTGTTTTCCCCTTGCTTGCATTTCATTTCGTTTTGCATTTTAGACTAGGAGATTTAACACTGCACACATTTCTGGCATGCCCGGTGGGACCCACAACACTGGTCCAGCATTTTATGTTTGTTGTTGTTTAGGTCTTGCAGGTTCAGGTTTACACGCAGGGGCGAATCCACCCTAACGAGCGAATTTGCACCTTACAAGGGCAAATTTCCACCAGAAATCATGTGAACTTGCTAGTAGAGGCGAATTTGCTTGATACATAGCCAAACTTGTAGATAGTCAAATTCGCCCTTTTTGTGAAAAGGGGCGAACCTACCATTTCAGGCGAATTTGCTCAAGTACAGGGGCAAATTTTCCTTTTGGGGCAAACCTGACTTTTGAGGCAAAGTTGCAGAGTCAAGCAAATTTTCCCATCTTCATAGAATGACCAAATTTGCTGAGAAGAAAAGGAGAATTTTCTCTTGGGTAAAAGCATAAAGTTGTGTCACACTTTCAGCCAAATAAATAGTTCTAAGATAAATATTTTCAATCGAAAAGGTTTTGGCCGAATAGGTTTCAATCGAAACCACATGGTCAATTACGTGGAACACAGGTTTCGACTGAATATATTCCACCTGAATCCCAAAAAATTAAATTTTTCCTTTTCCCGCTTTG